>QZLH01000054.1:92843-143005 GCA_003833135.1 Oehlia diaphana | reverse complement strand
TAAAAAAAAAATAAAGGAGATGAAGAATGGAGATAAAGAAAGAGAGATATGATGAATAAGAATAGATGATGATGAATAATAAGAAAGGGATAAAGAAGGGATGAAAATAAAGAGGGTGAAGATCAAGGACAAAACCCATAAATTAAGGAAAGATCAATGAAAGATCAAACGTGAATCCATAAAGATTAATGACAAAACCATAGAGTTTAAAGAACAAAAAGGTAAAATCAAATGAAAATGACAAAACCCACAAAGAAAAGGATGAATAAAAGTTAGTAAGAAACAAAATATAAGAAACAAAAACAAAAAAGAAAAAAGAAAAAAGAAAAAAAAAGCACCTTTGACTGCAACTTAAAAATCTAAGAGAATAAAAGCTGATGACCTATAAAAAAAGAAGAACGGAAATTAGAGACGAAATATAAGAAAACAAAGAAAGAAAGAAAGGAAATTAGAAACAAAGCAAAAACAAAAACAGAAAAAATTAAAAAAAAAATTAAAGATCCAAAAGAAAGAAATAAAATGGTAGGATTGGTAATAATACGAAGGGTTAGCTATTAAGAAAAAATTTTTTTTTTGTCTTTTGTGGTAACTTTCATTTTTTACTAACCTTTATTTTTTTCTTCAGATAGTGTGTGCTTCCAAACAAGGAGATAGGTAAATGAAGTGATATTTTTTTCTTTAATTTTATTTTACTTTAGTTTACCTTTCTGAAATGTGGACGAAAGACAAAGAAAAAAATAAATATTGCTAAAGAAGCAAACACATCTGAAAAAAGATTATCTGATCGTAAATAGATAAACAAATAAATAAATGCAGGCGTCACATGATAAAAAAGGTTGTACTGTACAAACACAACTAATCGTACAATTAAGTTTGTACAGTACAGTTCAGCTGATCGTATAGTACAGTTTATATGTATACTCGAAGTGTGATGGTAATGAGTATGCTAGTATTTCTGTCATTCCATCCTTCACAGACGATGCAAAAACAAGTAATCTCTCTTCTTGTTCACATTCATCAACTTACAGTCCTATGAGAAGTGCTGTGGAGTCCCATACTAGTTACCTGCAAGAATTTCACCTAAAGGAATTAGTACATTGTAATACAATGTTTGCTCATAAAGATCCATCTGGTTTACTTCGTGGGAAAAGCCCAGAACTTATCAGTTACTGCCCTAATTACAACTCCACTCTTTCTTCTCACATTAACCAAGATTAGAGCTCCGAAACCTAACCCGACAGATCGGGTGACCTGACGGGTTGACCCAAAATATTCAGGTCAGGTCATCAAATTCATGACCTGACACGGATCGGGTCAGTGCTGGTCGGTACCCGACCCGACCCGTTGACCCGTCATATATCTGGGTCAAATAAATTAAATAATGCCGAAACTTATAATGATTCTGGCATTTTTACATGTAAAATCAAAAAAAAAATGCCGAAACTATCAGTTTTAGCATTTTTACATGTAAAATCAAAAAGAAAAATGCTGGAACTAATGATTCCAGCGTTTTTACATGTAAAATTGAAAAAAAAAATGCTGAAACTATCAGTTTCAACGTTTTTACATGTAAAATCACAAGAAAAATGCCAGAACTAATGATTCCGGCATTTTTACGTGTAAAATTGAAAAAAATGCCGAAACTATCAGTTTTGGCATTTTTACATGTAAAATCAAAAGAAAAATGCTGGAACTAACGATTCTGGCACTTTTACGTGTAAAATCGAAAAAAAATGCCAAAACTATCAGTTTCGGCATTTTTACATGTAAAATCAAAAAAAAATGCCAGAACTAATGATTCTGGTGTTTTTACATGTAAAATCAAAAGGAAAAACGCCGAAACAAATAATTTCGGCATTTTATATATAAAAACAAAAAGTAAAAAATGTTACAAAACATTTTTATAATATTTAATAATAAAACTTCAGGTAACCCGAGTTACCTGAAGTGACCCGAATACTTTCAGGTCAAATGGGTCAGATCAGGTCAGAACGGTTTACCCGACCCAACCTGACCTGAAAAAAAATTTCAGTTCGGGTTAACCAGGTAACTTGACCTGACCCGACCCATTCGGAGCTCTAACCAAGATGATCCTGGGATCACAAACTCTAGGCAGAGTCTAGTCCCATGCTATTCTCATGAAGTGAAGGGAGGAAGAATCTTGTCTTCGCACACAGAATCGATGATAAAAATAGACAGATAATGGGGGTGATGTCCACGACGATTAGAACACAAGGAACTGGCACATCATGTGGTATGGAGTTAGCTATTCAAGGTAATAATAAAATATCTGTTAACGATATGGAGATACAAATATGCCATCATGATGAAGATAAAAGTAGCCTAACTTTTGAAGGATCCCATATTGGCAACAACATCAAGTCTTTTGTATTGAGTATATCAGTACCTGTTGTACTTCGTTCAATGTTATTTAGTTCTGGAGGGACACATATACATGGAATCTCAGCTAATCCATATATTTCTGTAAGCACGCAATCGTTAAAATATCATATGACAGAGTAGCTTTACCTGCGTTGGAGACATATAAGAATAAAGGGAAGAATATCATTAATGTTTGGTTCAATTGTCGTCAAAAGCAAAACACTTTCAGTTCTATCAAAACTCAATTATTCATTGTTTCATCATATCTGCAAGATAGTTAACGATACTCTGGGATTAAAAAAGCTATCTACACTAACAAACTTATTCTACTTATATACAGTTAATCATGTTCATCTACGTTTGTGGATAAATAATGGATAGAGATTTGTAGGTCATATCTAAAGGAAAAAATGAAACCTGACCATAGCCTCTACGATTATCACATGAAAATGTTCTCTGGTTAACAGGCACAGTAATACCTGAACTGAGTTCACTGTCTCAGCATGTAACTTTTAACACACAAAAAATCATAACTATACAAGGGTGTATTTATTTAAAAAATATGGGGAGACTATGCTTACCACCAAAATATGGGAAGAATACAATTGTTCACAAACATGGGGGTTTTTGTGTCATCTGAAAAACACGTAGATATAAATTACTTATTGGATACTTTTTATCCCGATATTAATACAACCTCATATGTACCTAAGCATACATCCATAATTAAAGAATCCATTCTGAATGATTAAGAATAACATGGTGAAGATAAGTAGTATGCTAAGCGTATAAATGATGTTATCGATAAGATCATCTATGTGGGTGATATCCGTTGTACGTCATCTTTTCCTCTTTCTTTTTCAGTTTAGTTTTTCTTTCCAAACTGAAAAATTTTTTTTCATTGGTCATTTAAGACCATTTTTTTTATATTATTATTTTTTTTGGTCTTTTTTATAATTTATTTTAAAATTTTTTTTTCAGTCTTTTTGGACCAGATTATTGTTCTTTTTTTTCAGAATTTTTTTCGGTACTTATTTTTTTTACGGATTCCTTTTATTCTTTCCTTATCCTTTTTCTTTCCCCCAAATTTTATTTTTCGCTTTTTTTTTCAATTTTCTTTATTGTTATTTTTTTTCCCCCAAACCACATTCTTAAACCATTTAGATTTAGATCGGTGATCGGATTGATGGCATCACAGTAATTGCTTTTTTTCCCGATTCTTATTATTATTAGTAATATTTTCCCTAATTATTTTTTAGGCACAATATAAATAGACTGAAATAATTTACTTAATTATTTTTTGTAACAATAGATCGGTTTAGTAAATTCTACGGGAAAATATTTTTTCATGACAATAGATTGTTATAATTGGGGATGATTTTTTTCATGATAATAGATTGTTATAATTGGGAAATTTTTTTTCATAGCAATAGATTGTTATAATTGATTTTTGGAAGATTGTGAAATATTTTTTTGGGAGGATTGTTAACATGTTGCCTGGGCGATCGCCGCCTGGGTTTTTTTTCAAATATGTCACATGATGTACAAATATATTAGTCGGCTGATTGCTGATTTTTTAGCTTAGCTATTTTGATCGGCTAAACTTAAATTTTATTGCGAAGATATTTATAAAAAAATTTTTTTTGCATATTTATTCAAAATAATCTTATTTGATAAAATTTTATTTGCAAATATTAAAATTTAAGCCACACATTTACAATTTTAAAGAAAAAATCACTGTATTTGAACAATAACAATAAATAAAAAGATAAATAAATTACAATGATCAAGGAGAAAGATGCTAATAAAAAAATGAAATAACAATGGAGTAATGGAAAGTAATAGAAGATGAAAGAGAAAAAAAAAGTAATGAGAAGTGATAGAAAGCAAAAAGGAGAAATAGGACATGATGAGAGATGAAAAGTAGTGATGGAAAACAAAAAGAAGTGATGGGAGACGAAGAGGAGTGATGGAAGAGTAATGGGAAGTAAAAAGGAGTGATGGGAGACGTAAAGAATTGATGAGAAGATGAAGAGGAGTGATGGGAGACGTGTGTTATTATTACTCTCTTTATTACTCTCTTACTTGATGGGCAAGTATCATTCCCGCTGCAACACGACAGGTTACATCTAGTATATACTATTAAAATTTAATATTGTATAATCTATAATGTGATGAACAATAATTTTTAATGTTAAAACCCTAGTACTAATGGTCTCTAGAGGAGGGGCTTTTCGTTATAAAGATATATATATGTGTATGTATATGAGCACATATATACATGTCATTAAAAATACTGTATAAAAAAAAGTTTCATAAAATTATGTATCACGTGTATATGATATAATCCGCAATTCGATCAACTAAATTTTTTTTAAACTTTTTTTTTGAACTTTTTTTCATTTTTCCCTTTTCTTTCTTTCGCCCATTCATTTCCCTTCATACCCTTCTTTTGTCTCTCCTTCATTCTTCCCTTTTCCTTTCCTTTTCTTTTCCCTTTACTTTTACATTTCCCATTTCTTTTCTTTTTTCCGCTTCTCTCATACCTTTTGTTGAAAAATCTTACTAGCTATCTCTCCTTAGATGTGAACTTCGGTAAATTTGTCTTTTTTTAATTGTTTTATTTTTAACTAATGATTTCTAATAGTTGTTTTTCTTACTTTTTTTTAGACGATTTAGTTCTTCGGCTATTTTAACATGTGGGAATAAGGTGGAAATTTTTTTTTCTTAATTATCTATTTTAATGAAACGTTTTTAACGTTTCAACTTTTTTCTTTTTTTTAGGCAGTTCTTACGGTCTTCTTAGACGCAAATCTCGGTATGTTATTCAAGTTTTTTTTTAATTGTTTTATTTAACGAACAGATTTTAACAATTCGTTTACTTTCTTATATCTAGGCGATTCTCTCAATTCTCTTTGGATATGGGATTCTGGTATGATATTTTTTGTTTTTTTTTTTTTTTTTTTTTTTTTTTTTTTTTTTTTTTTTTTTTTTTTTTTTTGTTTTTTCTTTAATTATTTTATTTAACGAAATTTATTAATAGTTTGTTTTTCTTCTTTTAGAGTTGCTAATTCTCTTTGGAAATAGTTGTGAGTGTCCGTCTCTTGTGGAAATAGAGGTAGTTTTTTTTTATAGTTTGTTATTTTTTTGTTTTCGTCTTTGGTACTAAATTTTCTTCTTTTTAGAACTTATTTATCGGATATGTGGGATTTCGGTGAGAAATCAGACAATAATTTTTAATGTTTCTTTATATTTTTTAACGAACCATTTTTTAATATTTTGGGATTTCTCTTTTTTTTAGGTGACCGGATCTTAAAAGTATTGGTATCAGAACTTTGAAATTATTCCTTTTAACGAAACATTTTACTAATGTTTTGATATTTCTCCTTTTTTTTTAGGTGACAGATCTTTGAAAAATGTTGATTTCGGTAAGTATTAAAACTTTTCTTTGAACTTATTCCTTTAACGAAACATTTTATTAACCTTTCAATATTCTCTTTTTTTTTAGGTTGAGCGTGTCTTTGGACACATGGAGTTCTTTATAGGTAAACGAAATACAACAAATTGCCCAAATCTTTAAAAAAAAAATGGTTAGACCAAATATGTTTAATATATATGAATATTGAATTTTTTTAGAAAAGAATTATTATTTATTTGATTTAAAGAATTTTTTTTTAATTTATACTTAAATGAAATGTTTTACTAACGTTTCAATTTTCTCTCTTTTTTTAGACGGCCAGTACCTGGGCATTACCTGGGCGCATATTATTTTGGTAAGGGATTCTGAAATATATTTTATTAATTTAATTCTTTTAGTGAAACGTCTTGCTAACATTTCAATTTTCTCTTTTTTTATATGCAGTCAAGTCCTTGGACATGCAGAATTTTGGTAGGGGATTCTTTCTTTAATGAAACGCGGAATTGGTAAGTTTTTTCTCTGCATTAGTTTATTTATTCTAACGAAATTTATTTTAACATTCCAAATTCTATTCTTTTTTTTGATAGGCCTGAACGTATGGATTTTGAAAAATTCCTTTTTTTAGACAGATTTAGAATGTGAATTTTGGTGGGAAGACGAATATGTTTTTAATCTTTTTATTTAACGTTAACGAAATGTTTCTAACATTTCATTCTTTCCCTTTTTAGACGAGTGTGTTGGTTTTCAGATTTTGATAAGTATTTTCTTTATCTTTGGTTATATTAGCGTTTACATCAAAAAAAGATGAAGAATGGTAAAGAGAGGAGTATTTTTAAATGAGGATAGAGGAAATGTATTTTACGATTAAAATTACAGATGTATTTTACAATAAAATTTACAATTTATTTTATAATTAAATTTACAATATATTTTACAATAATTTACTACAATTTATATTAAATATACATATTAATAAATTAATGTTACAATTAATATTATATAACTATTGTACGATGTCCCTACAAGACCAATAACGAGTATCTTAACATGGTTTGTATATAATGTACAGTACTGTAATATTAATTTTACAATACATTTAAAAATTTTAAGTTGTTAGCAAAGTAGTATTTTGATCGCATAATAATCTACGGTACGAATATTCAATAACTACAGTAATAGCACCACTCCTGTAGACATCAATTAACCTCACCAGTAATACTTATATCCACGTGTCCAAAACTCTTTCTTTTTTCTGGTTTTTTTCTACTTCAGAAACTATCATGAATTAAAAGTATCATTTTCGATTGTCTACAGATTTCTAGAATAAATTGCTTAATCCGTGAATCGTGAATAACCTTCAGATTGCATGTGAATAAACCAGAACTAATATGCGAATCGCAGTAAATTACACTCAAGCAATATACCCAAGGGAATGCCCATCATGTATTCTAACTATCTCGATTAGTTATCGCCCCTTTGCTAGTGTAATATAATCTATTAGCAGTATATTTCAGACATGGGGAGAACAAGATTAACTAATTTATAGTACTTAAATTGTATTCGAGGGTGCAATAGTGTAAATTCACAAATAAGAAGGATCATTTTCTCATAAGTTCCATGAATGCCAATACTTTTTTTGGGCGACCTCAATTCGTCAAAGTTATATGACATACTGCGTAGCTACTGTACGATTTTAATCTGCTATTTTCGTGATATTGCCAATTCAGAATACAAATATGGGCCTTATTGTGTCCAAATATGTTTCTGGAGAGATCACTGAAGAAATAATCTAAACTATTCGTCCATGAGTAAACAGACTTTTTGGTCTTGGATAGATGACAATATACCAATTAAAAGTTAGCAGGAGAAAAAATGATTCTCGTTCCGTACACATGCTGCTTGGAATAAATTCTTATGTATTTCTTAGCCACGATATATCATACAGACTCACTAATATTTTTACTTATCAAAACAGTGAAGTTGATTAGTTTATTTTCTTGTAGAAACGGATAAGAATCACTACAAAGTCTACTCACAGTTCTTCTTTTTCGTATTAACTTGGAATTATCGTTTCTAGAGAACCAAATATTTGAATAAAAAAGATACATGGATATGAGCATAACACTTGGAGCGAATTGTGATAGTTTTTTCTCGCTTCACTGTGATACTCACTCAACAGTTCTTCCTATTTATTTCCAAAGTACGGTACAATGAAAATATCTTTCCTTAGCGAAATCTGCAGTCATATTTCTAACTCATGTTACAAATATCATTTGACCCGCTCGAAATTTACGACTAGCGTTTTTCTTCTTGCTTCTTTTTCCGTTGAGTTGTAAAACAATAAGGCGCATTTTTAACAACTAGAAAATGATTGGTTGTGCATGACCAAAAATAAGGGTTATCGGTTTTGACCGATCTTTCAGTGACCGGTGAATGAGGTGATCATCTGATCTGCTGTCTAAATTGATACCTGTGAAACGTGGCTTAGATACACATTTCTTCCACAATGTCTCACCAAGTCTACTCTCTCTGGATTCTCCTTGAGGGACATCTTCGACCAATTCTACTGGACGACATTACCTTCAATCTCAAAAGAGATGCCAATTTATCAGATCTTGCACCCCAACTTGTCAACCGATTCAGCGAACTGGCCCAAAAGAACGATCTGGACTTGGAGTTCTTTAACTTCGATGCCCGCACCGAGAGTCTTCTTCTCGATACTACGCTTAAGGCTGTGGAGCAGGACACGTCAGCTGGAAAGCCACTTGTCGTGCGCTATCCACTGACGGATAACACTAGTACGTCTTTTTTTCTTGTACATATTTCTTACGCTCGGACAGTATGCCTTACTCATTCTTGCTCTTGGCCTCCGACCTTATAGTCGTGGTCAAAGTCTGATTACTCAGTACTCCAGCGGAAATTTGCCTTCCCCACACGACTGGAGTCTGGTACATGCTTCTTATTGAAACCAAACAGAAGTTCGAGCGTCTGCAAGAGGACGGGAATGCGTTCTACTTTGTCGATCAGGAAACAAAAAAGAAAACCATCGACGAAGAGTTCATATTCAATGACCTGATGAAAAAGACTAATCCGAATTGTGATAGAGAGATTGTCATATCCTTATTGATTCGAATCAAAGGTCTGGTCGATTTTTTAATATTACCAACATCTTAAACATTTTCTTACACGTATGGCTTGTAGGCAAAAAACCGTATGCTGAATGGACACCTAAAGATGTGCTCAAGGAAATTTTGCACGACCAATATTCAGCAATTGAAGCAATTCCTGAGCTCGACATAGGTATTGTATTGAGGTTTTTATTACAGCTAATTTCATAATGTACAGGACACACCGAATCTAACGGTATAACTTTTACCTTATTCTGGGTTTTACCGAGTTTCTCCGAGTGTCTCTCCTGCATTTGTGTCCCGTACATTATGAAATCGGCTGTAAGGTCAGCCTTACTTTGTAAACTGATCAGTATTGGTGTCTCTACGGATGCAACTTTCGGAACCGATACTGTGCTCAACGGGCAGGAACTGAAACGCTTCATCGACAACCTCGAAAGAATTGCATCAGCATTTCATTACGAAGTTTCGTCAAACGAAGCTACGGCACGTAATTATATTAACCCTTTTATGGTCGATGCAGTTGCAAAAGTTAGGTCGAAATATCCATCGACGCGGCTGGTTGTTGAAGAAGATTTCGACGGCAGTCGTGGCTATGGCCTCCTGGACTATGTTATCTATTGCCGAGATCTCGCAATTCTGATTTCGGAAGCCAAAATGATTGAAATCCAGAAAGGAATAGCACAAATCCTTGTGCAGCTTCATACCGCGGCGGAGGTACTTGGCTTTATCGACTTTGTTTAATTGCTCATTTTGGGCTGTTTGGCTGACACATCGCTATTTAGAAACGTAAACGTAAACTTGACGAGTCAATCACTAATCCCCCAATAATTTACGGCATCGTGTCAACTGGAATAGGATGGCGATTCATCCTTTGGTCCGGTTTACCAGAGAACCCTACCATAAAGATTTCCAAGCTGTATGTCTGTGCATTCGGAGGAGACATGCATGAGGCGAAGGAAGTGATTTCCATCATTGTTCGCATCCTCCAATCGCAAGCCAGTGTGTTGGCACCACAGGATGAAGTGAAAGATGAAGTGAAAGCTGAGGGAATTGACCAAGATAACGATGACGAAGAATGAGCGTCTCAGCACTTGCGTCTCAGGATTTTTTTTCAATTGAGTAATTAAAAGTATACTGTACCTAAAAATCTTGGAGTACCATCATTCCTCACCACCTCCAAAACTTGTTTTGCCAAAGATTTGAGTAATTCCTGCAAGCTCGCTGGATAACTGTTGCATAGAAATTTTCAAAGTCATAATAATCCCAAAATCGTAACATTGATCTTTCAATAGTTCTTCAGAAAAAAATTATTGTTTTGGTCAATAAATAATTTATTATGCCTCTTCTTCCATACAAATATTTATTAATAATTGTTACGACATATCATACAAAAAATTCACGACTCAATTTATAGTTTACGTTCGAATTTATAAAAACTTTATTTTTTTCAAATATTTTATTTGACTACTTTACTAGTAAAAACTAGAAATACAGTGAAGTTAATACACTCACATATAATGACTTTTAACAACCACCACTCTTGCAAAACAAATCCCTTTCGGCTTTACGGCGTCTCACCAAACCGGGTAATATTTTGCCACCACCATAAACCCATTTCCTAAACTCCAAGGAAGCACCTTTGGTGTCTCCAGCGTTAAGCTTCCTACGCAACGTGGATTCTTGATAAGCACCACAGCCAAGGTTTAAGGTAAATGAACACAAGGCAGAGAACTGATTAGTATTTAGTTTAGTCCGAGTGAGTGACTCAACGCATTTTTCGAATCTGGCTAAATCCTTTTTGAGCAATGCTTCTCCTTCAGCGTGACTGATGGGAGGGCGGATATTACTACAATCATTGACATGACAAGCATGACCATAACCAATAGTTTTGATTCCCTGGTGTCATAGTAAATGATGTGATTCATATTTAACTTTGTTAATTTCATCAATAAAAAAAAACTTACAACTGGATCCTTGTAAAAATTAGGGCGGAAACCTTCAAATCTCTCAATAAGTGCCAAACCTTCATTGTTGACATGTTGAGCACGGCGCATCAGTTCTGAGGATGTACCAGTTATGAGGATGGCTAAAACAATCATTAAAGTAATTACATTAGATAGTTTCTTTGCCATTATGATACAGAAAGTAAGAAAGAGGTAATTAATAATAAATATAAGTAATAATAGTAATAATAAATGTAAATGTAACAAATTAAATGTTATTAGGAATTATAAAGAATAGAGAACCCGAAGTGCGATTGAAGCATGTATTTATAACTGTAGGAGTCATATTGAAAGCATTTTAACGTTTGTATGTAAAAAAAATATGATAGAAATTCTTATAATATTTTGATTATCGATACAATCAATTTCATGAATATCATCATTAAATAAGGCTGGAGATTAGATTTTCATCAGTTGATCCAGATAATTTATCCTGGATATCCGTAGATCCAAATATTTTTGCATTGTAATTCAGACCAAATTTATAATTCCAATCAGAATTATCGATCATTCTTTTTTGGTGATAGCCGTTCCGCAAAGCATTTTCCTAAAACGAAATTTCCTTTTTAGGAGATCGTGTAACTATAATATTCAAAAAAGGAAAAAAATTTAACATTATTCCGCCAGCACTATAAATTTCTGTCAATAGACAATAAATACCTGTAGATGTCCATTTTTAACGAATAACGGATAGGGATTGGAATCGATAATCGAATCAAAATCGAATCTCATTTGTTGAAGAGAAAATTGAAATTAAGCAAATTAATTTAGAATTGCATTCAAAATTAAATTGCATGATTTAAAATATCTTCAAAAAAGAAAAATTGTAATTTCTTAATAGATTTTACAATTTTAATTCAGAATTTATATATTTACTGATTATGGAATTAATTATCAAAGCTTAAAATGGATTATCTTTTAAGGAACAAAAAATCGAATCTACAAAGATTCGATAATCGATTCCCATTATCCCTAATAACGGATACATACTTTACTGAGGAGGCTTAAATTCTTAATGTGAGTCGTTGAATAATCTCTAAATCTCATTAGGCTAGATAATGGCTTAAATTCTTTAAAGTGAGTCGTTAAAAAATTGAGAATAATATCACTAATCTCTAAATTTCATTAGGCTGGATCATGGCTTAAATCCTTAAAGCGAGTTGTTAAAATTATCAATAATCATCTATAAATCTCATTTGGGCTGGATTGTAAGACTGGGAGGCTTAAATCCTTAAAGCGATTGTTAAAATTAGAGAACAATATCACAACATGTTAACAAGCTTGGATTTTAAATGTCATTAGGCTGGATCATAAGGCTGGGTGGCTTAAACTCTTAAAATGGAGGCGTTGAAAAATTGATCATCAGAGTATCATTTCTGTGCCGCCGGTAATTTGACGTCATTCTTGTCATACTTGCATATCTGCATAACCACAGATCATTATTAACGTTTTAAGGTTAATAAAAAAAGTTGATTTAAGAATTGTCGATCATGCAGTAAAATAATTTTTGACCACTTCCTATTTTTTCACCAGAAGAATGTCTTTTAGACAGCTTATTATCGGTTCTTTTTGTTCTACTTTACGTACTATTTTATATAACTTCTTGTAGACTGTTCTGTAATTGGTTTCTTCTGGGGAATAAAAATAAAAATAAAATATAGTTATCACTTTTTTTTCAATTTAATAAACAAATTCAATAGTCAATAGTTTAATCTACTATTTTACACTTGACAGTATTTACATGTGCCACACTTACGATTACTTTGTGTGTTGTTTAAATCATTTAAGTCGGTGGATGGTTGCTTTTTTTATGGTTTTTATATTCAGTTTTGTGCATTTTTTTTTAAAATTTACATATAGTTGTACTGTGTAATGATTAATCCTTATAGATAAATCTCAAAAATTTTAACAAACGTATTTTATTAATTCTTATGTAAAACTTGTAAAACTTAATTAAACCTTGGTTAGGTTTGGTGTAATTTGGATTCTTAAAACAAGCATACATACGTCGCATATACCGACATATTGCGGCAGATTTATGAAATTTGGCAAAAACCCCCTGCTGCGCCCTCAGAAATTAAAATTAACTTACAGAAACATGTGATGACGATTAAGCTTTTTCCTTTAAAAAATGCCAAATAATGACGCGCCTTTTAACACTGGAAAAATTGGTTGGATGGTGGGAAAATTGATTAGACGCAAGATTGAAAATTTATTAGGGACTGTTCACTAATAAATTTGGAGACTTAAATACATCATTTGATCAAAGTAAGTGTATGATATTTTAATAGAATTTATTAAGGATATTATAACATTAATCTTTACTGAATAAAAATTAGCTAAAATGATGTATAGAGTTCGATGGCCAAAAAAAACCAAATTTTCACGGAAGGATAAAAAAAGAACTTTTTATTGGACGTATACAAAATAAACACACTAGAGGAATTTCAAGACATTAACGATAAGGCTTTCCCAAGTATACCGGTTGATAATATAACGGAAAAAGCACTCATAGAACAAGATATTCCTAGACCGCCTAAAGAAAGCTATGTTTATATTGTTTTTCTTATTAGAATGGAGTGTTTGTAAACTTTTACGAACTTTCTTGGACCAAGTTCCCTCAATGACCGCAGCAAAACTCACAGTCACGTGAGCCGGAAGAGAAATTACGCAATTTAGAAAGTCAGGTAACTTGCTACATCAAGAGAAAGTAAAGAAACACATGGAGACTATTACAAAATTGGAAATAAGGAAAAAAAACAGATGTAATGATACAGTAGATAAAGAACGAATAATATCGGAAAATAAGGAGTTAGTTAAGAAATACGGGGTCACTATATTTGAATTAGAAGCAAAAATTAAAAATTTAGAATCAATAAAAAAAAATGAAACGAAAAATAGCAAGTCTAACATGTGGCGTACACAAACATCGCAAAATGGAGAGGTTCCGCGGAACCAACTACCGACGTTAACTATTTTTGAAAAAAAATTTTGCCGATATTTCACGTGACTTAAGATTCTATGATTTTCTGGCATATTGGAAAGATGAACGAATTCCATGAAAAACAAGTGGGTTACTCAGAACAGCTAACAGTCAAACGCAATTACAAATATAAGACTGTTCAGACCAGAATCCGCCTAACAAGAGATATGGAAGCAATTTTCATAAAAGGTGGATCCAATATAACAATTTCGAGAAATGAGGGGTTTTATTTTTTAGGATGTTTGACGCAAAGATTTCTTCAAGAGACATATAGTTATCATTCGGTTACAAAGCTGAGCGATCAAGAAAACGAAAAAAAGAATATACAATTATTAAAGACTACATAAGAAAATACGGAGGCCACTTCACTAAATCATTAAATTAACAAAATAAAAGATTTTTTAATGTATTTTAATAATGAACAAGGATATTCAAGGTCACTTATGATTCAGCAATGAATGAAGATTTAGATAATTGGTTGCAGTTAAAAGACCAAAACGAGCTTATAGGAAAAGATGGGAGTTTCAAGAAGATGAGATACCGAAATACACACAACAACAACACACATCCTTCATCGGAGGACGACCGATTCGTAGACGCGTGAACGAATAACGAGCCCTACGGTTTCAACAATGCCAAGAAATAAAGAAGTGATTGAAAAATACAATCAATTAAACTCTGAATTTAGTAATCGAATTAGTGTAATTAGTGGAAAAGTAGATACAAGCAATAAAGATAAGGCAAAAGAAAGTTGTGGATTCTGAAAGCGAAAAATTGAACGAAAACAAAAAGTACGTAGTGACAATTCAGGGAGGAAGAGACGACTCTGATAGCGAATAAAAGTTAAATTGAGTAAACAAAATTGAAAGTAAGGTCAAAATTTTTTTTTTTTCGTTGGATAAGGGTTGAAGATCAATTTAGTCAAGTGACGAACTATTGGCTAGTTTTCGAATACGTTTCCGTTAGGCGAAAATTAATTTTTTGAATTGTTGCATTTTCAATTTGTATCGGATCATTTCATTTCGTAATAATTTAACTTTTCAGCTATTATTACAGATTCTCCTGAGATGAGATTTGGAATTCAACGTTCAAAATTTTTTTTATAAATTTGCCATAAAGTATGTTTAACAAAAAAAAAAAATTTTATTTTATTGTAATTTTGGAGAGTCATCGACTTATTTCGTTCCATAATTTGTAAAAATAATTCTAGAGAAGAAAACAAATAGGAATTCAACATAAAACTTCAATTTATTTAATAACAAAGAAAAAATTGGTTGACAATAGTTTTATTCGTTTATTTCACTTCTTTCACGAGGTAAATATTTTTACGTTTCTAATAATTATTTCAAATTTAACACAAAACTTACAGTAAATACGTAATTTTATTCAAATTAAGTTAAAAATATTTTCATTGTACCTCTTATGGATCTTATACTCCGATGTAGTATTTATTTATAGAACATTTCTTTTTTCAGATTATAATAAGATCATGAATTGTTGGATATAATATTTATATTTTATAATATTTTGATAACCAAGATAAATAAACAACTATCTTTATTTTTACTTTTTTAGGATGGGAAATTGAAGATTGGATTGTTTGGTTAATTACTTAATCGGAGTTAATTAAAAGATGATAAAAAAAATCTATTTGAAAAATAATACATTATAGTACAATCCATGGTAATAATATTGTCATACAAGATAAAGATGTACAGTAACCAAATATGGTAAAGTTTAAAAAAATTCAAAAAAATATTAGCATCGGCGTTTATGCATCTTTATGTCCATTATGAGCGTTATATGATCACGGTCGCTAGTAACCAGGTCTTTCTTTAAAAATTTGGATGGTAAATGAAGAAATGTGCTCGTATATTGAATACGTGAAGGAACATTTAAACAACTAATCTGTATTTATGCAATAAAGTTATCTTTTATTTCGTTTTTTTTATTTTTTATTATTTTTTTTTAATCCCTATGCAGAAATTGAAAGTAAAATTATCTGTTACACCAAAATTTTTTTTTTAAGAAACAATCAAACAATGTACATTATGCATATCAGATGATCTAATGTAATGATCACTTGCATAAATTCCATATGAAAAATGTTTATACGATTTGTGCGGCTTTAATTTGAACCGAGTGTCCGGATTAAAATATTGAATCGGTTTCTATTCGTCATATTCAAGCCACACCCAAGATCCGAGTAACTTAATATCGATATGTATAGAAGTAAGCAAGCCACATCCGCCACAGATAATTTTAGATAAGGCAATGATGAGCAAGTCAAATTTATATAAATTCTTCTAATTATTACAGATATCATGAAATCGAATAATAACAATAACAAATAAAATAAAAAAATTTGTTAAGTAAATACTTATCGTTATAGATAAAAAAAATGTATTAATCTATCTTTTTTAGCTAAACAAATGAACAATAAAAAGATAATTCACGTGCAAAATAAATTAAAAACGCTTACAATTCTTGAAGAAGTTGTTTTCTTCTTCTTATCTAGATAAAATTCCAATAATTAATTTATTTAATGTCATTTGATGTAAGCATGCATGTAAGTATCTTAAACTCCGTGTTTTTTTTTTTTTTTTTTTTTTTTGAAAGAATTTATGGTATTGAATGTGTTTCAGAATTAAAAAAAAAATGATCCTTTCAGCGGTTCTTAGTGCTTTTCGAAAAGAAGAAAAGAAAGAATCTTTTCAGTTCTAAATGCGTTTCAAGGAGAGAATGATTTTTATTTTTTTATGTTCTTTTGGAAATATTTTACATGAGAGTACTTGGAGAAAATGAATAAAAGCAGGTAAGTTTCGAACGATAATCATTCAGAAAATTTTATTAAAAAAAGAATTAACTACAAAAACTACATTAAACATTATTTATTTTTTGACGTGGCATTATTTTAAAGAGATTAAAAATGACCGCTAGAAGAATGTCCCAAAATGCTTTTTTGTGTTTTGCAGAGTTATATCGTGATGTTCTTTGTGAAACAGAAAGAATCGAACGCCCACTAGCAATGGAATTAGCATCACGTGTATGGGCCGATATGACGGATGAAGAAAAAATTCCATGGTTTAGATTACACAATGAAAAAAAATTAATGAGCATGATTGAAAGAGACATGACATTACTTGATGAGTCGAATTTTGATTTGATAATGTCAACATTCTATTCACCATTTATTATCGAACCAAAATCATTAATGACTGGTATGGTAATGGAAAGATTAGCAACGAGACAAATTGTCACAAATATGAACACTGATGGTGGTAATGGTGGTAATGGTGGTGATGGTAGTGATGGTAGTGATGGTGGTGATGATGATGATGATGGTGATGATGGTGATGATGGTGATGGTGGTGATTTCAATGATGAAGAATACAAGGAAATTTTTAATGAATTTATAGACCAAAATATTTGGATAGTGAATATTGTTGAAAATCAATTGTGACACCAGCAACTTTCATAAAATATAAATATGCTTTAAAAATCTATGAGAAATATAAGGTCTTAATTATGATATTATTAATTTGTTATATGTCTATCAATAGTTAAAATAGTTGTTAGAATAACGTGGTTTTACCATCCAAAATCTATGTAGTCTATATCAATCATTAAGAGTTAACCTTATATAAGTAATTAATTTTTAAAATAAATTAATAAAAGATGATAGATATTTTGTAAAATCTATAAAGAAAATAAATTCTTAACGAATTCTTTGAAAATTTTTAATTTCACTATATTTATACTAATTTCCAAAGACTTAAATTAATCAAAATTCACAAATTTGGTATAAAGAATGTAATTAATTTTCTTTTTACTTTTAGAACTTCTTTTCATCAAAAGATCATCAATTTGTAAATTTTGAAATCATTTGAAATTTTAATTTTCCCCTGCGTAACCGTGAAAAGTGCATTTTCACATGATCACCCATTTTATTCATCACAAGGCATCACACCCCTCTAAACGCCCGAAACTATTTATCTGAGGGACTTTTTCTTGTGGCAAAAACTTATTTGTCACTTCTTATTTGTCATTTGCACTTTCACGTGAACTGCATAATGCCGTAATGCCGGCCCTGTGGGCTATACTAATTTTTGCCTCTACTTCCATTGGTGAGAGTTAGTGTCAACTAAGTGAGCGTAATGTAGAAGCTTCACTGCAGTTACAGCGGCACCTAGTCTCATCAAGTGATCCAACAAAGACACAGCAATAGGTCATTGCTTCACACCACCAACTTCTCTCCTAGACACCGTTAAAATAGATGTGAGGCAGTATCCATTACAGAACTGCCAACTCAACAGGGTTGCCGTAACTTCTCTTATCATTGCATCCACTTGTTCTTTTTATCAACCAGGTCCATTGGTTAACTTCTCACCTTTCTAGGCTTTATCTTTATATTGGTATGTTGGGAGTAATGGGAGTAATCCTCATTTCTTGTTCAACAATTGTTGTCCTAACCTTGGAATAAATGGTATACCCTAGATTTCGATGTAAATGTCTTTACCATTTTTTGATGAATTTAATTAGTAGGCTAAAAAAAAAAAAATAATTAGGTTATATTCAGCAAAGTGAATGTAACATAGAAGCTTCACTGCAGTTACAGCAGTTACAGCGGCACCTAAAGGACGATGACATCATAACAGCATGAAGTGATCGACAGTTACGATCCATACGATCCATGCATGTGCTATTAATGTTTTGGTGATACAATCTTTATATGTAAATAAAGCTCACGAGGCATAAAAATTTTTTTTTTAATAAAAAAATTTTCTGCTCCCAAAAATGTCCAACAAAATTGAACCTGAAGTTATTGATAATTCAAATGAGATGATTAATTGGATTGATGAAGCTATTACAAAAAATTACCTTAAATATTATGAATATAATCATTTTTATAATATTCAAGAAATTGGTTTCGGAAGGTTTGGAAAAGTTTATCGTGCAAACTATAGAAATTCTTGTAAAGTATTGAAAAACTTTTTTAATTTTGATAATATCACAGTTAAAGAAATTGTTAATGAAGTAATTACAATATTTATTAATTTTATACTTAATATACTGTATTTTGGTCTTTATGGTATTATTATTTCATTTTTTAATTTAAATTCTGTTTTATGATTAGCTTAAACTTCATCATCAAATGAAATCTTATGAGAATATTATTCATTTTTATGGCGTTACAACAAGTGTGTTTTTGATAATATTTGTTTTTTTATTCTCAGTAAAAATTTAATTATTTTTGTTTTTTCTTCTTATAAAAGAAAATCGGAATGATAATTCAAAAAAGTATCAATTAGTAATGGAATATGCTGATGATGGTACCCTTCGTAATTATTTAAAAGAACATTTTGATAAACTCACTTGGAATGATAAGTTAAATCTGGCACTTCAATTGGCTCGTGCTGTATTATGTTTACATGATGAAGGAATAACGCATCGTGATTTGGTAATTAATTAATTTATACTTATTTATACTATACGTCTATACATGAATAGTTTATAATTTATTCACTTGAATTTAATTAATTTATTCGTCATTTATAATTATAGAACCCTAACAATGTATTAGTTCATCAGGGTATTATCAAATTATCAGATTTCGGATTATCAAAAAGAATTGAAGAATCGTTCAATCTTCAATCAAAATTATTTGATATGGTTGTTTACGTTGATCCAAAAGTTTTTGATCAAATAAGATACAATTATTACCAATTGCAAACATACTCTTTAAATAAAAAGAGTGATATCTATAGCATTGGTATACTCTTATGGGAACTATCTAGTGGTCGCCCACCTTTTTGTAATGAACTTTTCAATACATCCTACCTTGATCTGGCTTTAGAAATATTACAGGGTCTTAGAGAGAAACCTATTCCTAATACCCCCGAAGATTATTTAAAAATTTATACTGGTAAATATAATATATTAGTAATGTTGTTTTTGGTTAATTTTAAATTATATTAATATACTTATATATTTAAATGTTTTTAATAGAATGTTGGGATAATGAGCCAGATAATCGACCAACTATCAATGAAGTTATTACTAAATTAAATATAATAATTTCAAATCAATTATTAAGTGAACATCAAGTTATTCAAAATTTTGATAAGATAAATTTAAACGAAATAGAACCTTCGATGTCGTTTGATGTAAATAATTTTAATCTGATGATTCATGAAATATTTACTTTGCTTACCAATATAGAAAAAGATAAAGTAAAAAAGGCAATTCTTAATTGTTTTAATGATCATAACGTAAATTCACAAGATATTTATAATTGGTTAATAAATCATCAGGATAATTCAGATTATATCGTTTTGCTTGGAGAATTTAATTATTTTGGTATTGTAGTTAATGTTGATAAACAAAAAGCATTTGAATTATATGAAAAAGCATCAAATTTAGGAAATTCAATTGGGATAGACAATTTAGGAAATTGTTATAATCAAGGAATTGGAGTTAACGCCAATAAAGGAAAAGCATTTGAATTATATCAAAAAGCTGCAAGTTTGGGTAATACGTCTGGTATAAATAATTTAGGATATTGTTATGATTATGGAGTTGGAACTATCATTAATAAACAAAAAGCATGTGAATTATATCAAAAGGCAGCAAATTTAGGAAATATTACAGCTCAATATAATTTAGCTACAATGTATGTAAATGGAGATGGAGTTTTGAAAAATATAGATCAAGCAGTTTATTGGTTTGAAAAAGCTGCTGAACAAGGTGATGAAGACGCTCAAAATAAATTAGAAGAATTCAAGAATTTGATATGATTCTTTTTTTTTTTTTTTTTAATTATTAGGATATAAATATTTTCTATGATTAAACAAGTAGAATCATATATATGGTATATTATAATATAATACTTTAATATTTTATTTACAATATTAATAAAATAATAGTAATTTCATTCGTTATCTTTGGTTGATCGAGCAATTATAAATAAAATAGAATTTAATCAAGCTGAACCATATATATAAAAATTTTGATTTGTAATTATAAAAATCAAAAAAAAAAAAATTATGTTACTTTCTTAGTTAGTTTCGTAATTTCATATGTAAGGAAAAAATGATTACTAATGTGTATCACGAAATTACTATCATTTTTTGCAAAAAATTTTGATGAAATTGTTTATACTCATTATTTAAAAAAATTTTCTTTTTTTTTACAATGTATCATTTCTTTTACTTGATTATAAATTTTTATATTTTATACAAAAAAAAAAAAAAAAAAAAAAAAAAAAAAAAAAAAAAAAAAAGAATAAATTCAAATTTGGCTTTTTGTTTATTTTTCTACATAATTTTTGTAAAATTCTTTTGTAAATACTATATAAATTTCATTCTGACGTCTTATCACCACTCATTTATCGTCATTTACTTTTATTCATACATTGAAAAACTATTCAAACTATTGAGTATATTGCCATACTCTGTCACTTCCAAAATATTATATAATCAAATATTTCCTGAATGCTACCCCAATTATAAATATTATTGAATAATAATAAAAAAAAAAAATAGATTAGAAAAAATGATTCGCAGAATTTTTGGGTGCGCTTGGAGTATTGCTCTCACGGTCACATTCTATATTTCTATGTAGCAATTCTCACTTCTGTACTTTCGAATATAAATATCAATAAGGCTTTTGGACATAAAATTTTCACACTCTGTGTATTTATTTTTTTTCGCATGTTAATTAATAAAAATTTTACTTTTGAATATATTCGTTCTTATATAAAATTTAATGATATGTGCCTATGTTTAACAAACGCAGTAATTTATTTAATTATGTATTGCAAAAGAAAATAATAAAGTTTTTGAGAATATGACGTTTATCCTTCCCCCCTTCTTCTGAACCTAAACCAAACCAAATTCAATTTCCAATTGGATGTTATGAAGTTCTAAGGAGCAAACTTTGGCTGCTCGTTCTCTCAAAGCAAGTTTCCGTTCCTCCAAGCTCAAAGTTCGCTCCTCTTCTTCAACTTTATTTCCATTAATCTTTTTTAATTCCTTTGGTGTTGCCCAAAGTAAATTTGCTGTCTTTAGATCTTCCTAGAAAATTGAGAAAAAAAAAAGTGAGTTACAGTAAGTAATAAGTACAAGAAAGAAAACCTCCTTCATCCAGGGCATGCCAGTAACAGCCAGGAGAATACTCCTTCACCCAGGGCAAGCCAGTAACGGCCAGGAGAATACTCCTTCACCCAGGGCAAGCCAGTAACGGCCAGGAGAATACTCCCTCACCCAAAAACTTGGTTTTCTTCCAAAGTGTAAGTTTAATTAGGAAAGGTACATAACTGATTCCTCCCTCAGAATCAGTAGATCCCAATTAAAAACTTACGCTATAACAAATTACTTACTTTTTGAGATCCTATTAGCTTTCGTGCTACTTTAATTTTGCATCTTGATGACAATTCCTGAAGAACTTTGCCAAGATATTTGTAGAAAAGTCAGTGTGTTAGTGATTTCTGACAATATTTGACGTTGCTTAACGCCCAACTATCAAAATCAACCAACGACTATTCTTTTAGATTTTTATCAAAATATTTTTCACATCTTTTGTTGTTCATAATGAAGGAAGTTTACGAGAAAAATTCTAAGGAAAGGGGATGAAAAAGCAGCGTATTTATAGTTCAGAGTCAAAGAAGAGTCACATTTTACTATTCTAAAGAAAGGGATGAAAAAGCAGTGTATTTATATACGTTTAATACGTGCGTGTATTACTTACTATAGTTCAGAGTCAAAAAAGAGTCGCATTTTACTATAGTTTGATAATCGTGTTTTGAGAAAAATTCTAAGGAAAAGGGATGAAAAAGCTGTGTATTTATATATGTTCAGAGTCAAAAAAGAATCGCGTTTTACTATAACCAATCTTGTTTTCGGTTACTTAATCATTATTAAATCCCAGCACTCAAATTTTATTAAACCCAATTTTTTTTGTGCATAAATTTACTATTTATAGTTACATGAGTTACGCGTAAGCAAATAAACTCAAATATACTCAATATAACTCGTCGGTACTATAAAGTAATATAGTAATATTCATTTATTATATATAATCAATAAAGCTATTCAATAAAATAAGTGTGATCCTATAAGGATATATAATAAAATAAATTGTATGAGTTAACGTGACGCGTCCTTTTAACTTTTACATGTTATTTAGTATACGAAAAAGTATCAGTCCTATTTGACAATAAAGAATGCTTATAATATTATAATTGAAGCAATTAGCTTATGTATGTAATTAAACATTGATCATCACAGTTCCGCCATGATTATCAATAATAGCTACGGCTTCCTATGAAATAACTAGTTTATACCACGAAAGACTATACAATTTTTAATTACCGATAAACTATAAAGCATAGTAACTCTGTAGTAGTCAACAATCGTAATCTTTATAGTACTCTATTATCAAATACATTAATAAATTAGATTTTTATACAATAAACCTTTATTTATTTATTTATTTTGTGTCAAGCAGGAAGTAATTTGGGTACAATGTAATAGCATCAAAGAAAATACAGATATACACCTATTATAACAACAGACCATCATTTGTATTTATAGGAACCCTCCTGTTCAATACTACGACCAGTAAGGAACAGCATCACAACCAAAAAAAAATAAAAAATTTATGATCCGTATTTTTCTTTCGACTATACTTTTAAATTCAAAGAACTAAAAATTGGTTAGAAATATAGGATTCATCTGATTCATCTTAGTTAATAGTAAAAAAAAAAAATATTTTCAATAATGAAAATGCTATTGCAATGGTCATTAAATAATCTAAATATTTATTATACTGGCGTGACAAATGAAAATCGAAAATGGAAGCAGTGATGTAACAAGACACGTGATTTTTCGTGCCTTTTTTTCAGGTTTACGCTAAGAAAATCATATACAGTATATGTTATAATTTAAAGTCAATTGTGATTTTATCAAAATTTTAAATTTCCAATGTAGTTTATTTAAAATACAAATTCAAAAAAATTCCCTAATTTTTCCTAAATTTAGTTGACTTTTGGCGAAACAACACACAAAATACAGTATTAATTGATGACACAGTAATTTAACTATCATTCACGTGTTTCGATTTTTAATATATGAAAAATTTTAAATTCGATATCAGTAATTATCGATTGAGGTTTAGATTAGGTACTGTCTTAAACTTTTATAAGTTATTATTTATAGTAACAAAATTTTATAGCTTTTTTAATATAATTTATTAATCAGCAATCCAAAAAAAGTTACAAAAAAAATTGTTGAACAATAATAAGTTTCAAAATTAATGAAAAATCGGAAAAAATTGGTATTAATTAGGTTGTTTTTTTTAAAAAAAATAATTGGTAAATCCGCCTAAAATTGGTTAAGAATTGGGAAGAGTCGGGTTGATTATTTAAAAAAATCTGGTGAAATCGGTAAAATCCGTCTGACTTATTAAGAATTGGGAAAAGTTGGCTAAAATTGGGTAAAATCCACCTAAAATTGAGTAAAATTCGGATAAAATTGTTATTGGTTAGCAATAATTGTCTATACTGTATGTCTGAAATATCATAATTCTTGATCCATTGTAACCATTCATTTCGAGCTAAATATCTATCCAAGTTTGATTTAGTAAAATAATTAATAATAAATTAGTTAATAAACAAGAAGTTTGTTATTTACCAAATTGCCGCAAAATAACATCTAGTTATCTATTTCTAGATAAGTATTCTGATCCAAGTTCTTATTTGGCTAGATAATAAATATTTCATTAATAAATAGTAAATAAATTTTATTTATTACGTCACTTACTAAAATAACGCAGTATAAGATTCTTTCCGTTCAATCAGTACCTTCCTTATTCCTTCCGTTCCAAAGCTTCAAGTCCAAACCTAAAATAGTAGATAAAGAAAAGGAGGGTATCGATTGATTAGTAATATTCAAAATGAAAAAAAAATAAATAATAAAAAAGGTTAAACAGAACATTTGTCCGTATTATTCCATTTTGATCAGTACCTTCCATTTCTGAAGCTTCAAGTCTGAACCTACAATAGCAATGAAGAAAAGAAATGGGTCAATTAATAATATTCGAAATAGAGAAAAAAAATAATTATTAAATAGAACATTTGTAATCTATTCGTATTGTTCTATTTTCATCAGTACCTTCTATTCCGAAGCTCCAAGACTGAATCTAAAATAGAAATGAATAAAAAAAAGATAGGGAAATTAGTTCAAAATGAAAAAAAAACAACAAAAAAAAGTTGATTAGTAATATTCAAAATAGAAAGAGACTAATATTTTAATCAATATATGATACATATGATAAATTATGATCAGATATGAATAAAAAATCTATAGTTTATTTTAGTAAAAAAATGAATAGCGGCTATATATTGAATAAATTTTAAAAGATATTTTTTATATTGAACGCTTTTATGATAACTTGTACCTTTATAAAAACAGTAATATCATATGACTCATACTGTTTTCTAATATAACAAATGTTTCTGTGTGCACACTCCGCTTAAGAATGAAATTACTCATTAAAAAAT
Organism: Oehlia diaphana; assembly: GCA_003833135.1. Classification (NCBI taxonomy): domain Eukaryota; kingdom Fungi; phylum Glomeromycota; class Glomeromycetes; order Glomerales; family Glomeraceae; genus Oehlia; species Oehlia diaphana. The sequence continues at coordinate 117,528 of QZLH01000054.1, read as the reverse complement.
TAAACTGTTATATATAACACTTTAAAATTTCATTAAATTATAATGATATTGCATAAAGGTGTAACCAATTAAAATTACATTAATTATTTATTCAGAATTGGCGATAATCTTGTATTGCAATGGTAAACTTATTCAACTCTCTTATAGATCATTAGCTTTATCTGAATTAAAAACTGTCTAATGGAACTTTTGAACATACAATTGAACGGTAACCATCAAATATATATTGATCTAAGCATTGGTTTGATAGACCGTTCATGTAATTTATCTTGTTACTATTCAATAATTAGTCATTATTTACCTTTTTTAAATAATATGGCTCTAATTAACCATATTTAAAATCAGTGTAATGAAGTAAAAAAAGTGAGTCATTGATATCACAATTACTAAAAAATTTTAAAATTTTACAATTATTTTTAACATTAAGCATGATATAATAACTATTAAGATATATATCAATTATATTCTAAAACATTTTTTAATTTTTGAAAAATTTTGCTAATTTATCTTGAGAATATTTGTCTCCTTGTTCAGCAGATTTTTTATACCAATGAATTGCTTGATCTATATCTTTCACAACTCCATCTCCAATTTCATACACTACACCAAGATTATATTGAGCTATACTACTACCTAAATTTGCAGCATTTTTATAATATTCATATGCCATTTGTTTATCAATACTAGTTCCAATTCCAAAATAATGACAAACTCCTACATTAAGTATTCCAATTGTATCTCCTAAATTTGCAATCTTTTGATGTAGTTCAAATGCTTTTTTCTTATCAACATCGATCCCAATTCCACCTTCATAACAATAACCTAACCAAGTTATTCCGTATACATCACCTAAATTTGCTGCTTTTTGATATAATTCAAATGCCTTTTTTTCATTAACATTGACCTCGATTCCAAACAAAGTAAATATTCCAAGTAAAACAATAGAGTTCGAATTATTCTGATTATTTAATAACCAATTATAAATTTTTTGTGATGTCACATCATGATTATAAAAACAATTAAAAATTTCCTGCTTTACACTATCTTTTAAATCTAAAGTGGTGGCTAGAATGATGATCTTATCAACTAGTATACTAAAATCATTATCAATTAATGACATCGGAGGTCCTATTTCTTTTATATTTATCTTATTAAAATTTTGAATTATTAGAGATAATTCTCCATGTGACGAATTATTAAGTGGTTGATCAAAATTTGATAATTGATTTGAAACAATTGATTGTAGTCTAACAATAACCTCATTTATAATTGGACGATTATCTGGTTCATTATTCCAACAATCTAAAAAGTATTGTAAAGATGCAATTTAGTTAACCAAAATAATATTGTTTGTTATAAATTTAATTTATATTTACCAATATAAATTTTTACATAATCCACAGGGGTATTAGCAACAGGTTTTTCTCTAAGGCCTTGCAAAATTCTCAAATCCAAACCAATATTTGATGTATCAGATGGTTCATTACAAAAAGGTGGCTGACCACTTGATATTTCCCATAAGAGTACACCAATACTATAAATATTGCTCAATTTATTTAATGTGTACGAATGTATTAGGTTATTATTGTTTCTTTTTTGTTCAAGTATTTTTGGATCAAAATAAGCAACCATATCAAATAATTCCAATTGATTGAATGATTTCTCAATTCGTTTTAATAACCCAAAATCTGCTAATTTTATGATACCTTGATGAACTAATACATTTTTGGAATGCTACAATACACGTTATAAATAATTTAAATAATTAAAAAATTAAATTAATATAAACATAATAATTATAATATTCATAACAATTACCAAATCGTGATGTAGAATTCCTTCATCATGTAAATACGATACAGCTCGAGCCAATTGAAGTGCTAAATTTAATTTATCATTCCAAGTAAGATTATTAAAACGTTCTTTCAAATAATTTCGAAGGGTACCATTATTAGCATATTCCATTACTAATAAGTACTTTTTCGAATTATCTAAAAAAAATAAAAAAAAATTACTTTAAACCATTTGAAAAGATATTAAATATTCATCATACCTGTTGTTACACCATAAAAACGAGTAATATTCTCATGAGATTTCACTTGGCACTGAAATTTAAACTAAACCATACAGTAAATTAAGTAAATTAGTATTTTAAATTAGGAACATGAATCAATATTTAATATAAAATATTTACTTCATTAATAATTTCATTAACTGTGACACTGTTGAAATTAAAAAAAGATTTTAATGCTAAATGATTGTGAGAATCCTTCCAGTTTGCACGATAGACTTTGCAGGAACTATCAGAACTAACTTGTTGAATATTACTAAAATGGTTATATTCATAATATTTAATGAAATTCTTTGCGAAAGCTTTATCAATCCGTTCAGAACTATTGATAACTTCGATGTTATTAGACATTTTTGAATGTAAAAAAATTTTCATTGTAGAAGTGTGGCGTTACCATATTACTAAACCTAGAGTTATTGTTGATCATTTAAAGTTACCTGTATAATTATAAGCTTGTGACACGTTGTATAAGTTGTAGAATGATTATACGTCACACAAATTGCCCATCTAGTTCTGTAACATTATTGCATCTACTGTACGAGCAGGACTGAGTCTCGAATTTCACTTTAAAACAGAAGATGCAGGTGCAATTATTTTGTTACACAAAATATATTTCCCTTAAAGACGAAAAAAATTGTCAAATCTGTTGGATAATATTCCATTAAACACTAAATTCACATAGGCCAATCCATTCCTGAGTTTCATAAGTTATAGTCGTGGAGCTGAGTACTATTTTCTACTAACTTTATTCTCATAGACAGTATATTGCTTAATATAAATTTAATAAAAATAAAGGCAATGATTTATTATTAAACTCGAATAACGAACCTTGTTTTAAATTATGATTTGAAAGAAAGAAGCTTAAAAATTCAAACTCAAATAATATCTTTTTTAAATAGAATTCAAGTATGTAGCAATTGTTAGCATATACATATACAGTATTATATTGAAATGTTTAATCAGAAAATAGATGATCCGTTAAGCGGCATATTCTTTAGAAAGCGTGACCTCATGACCATCATGATAATCGAATATAAATAAGTATAATTTCATGATAAATAAATTTAATTTAAATCGAGGATTTGGTGAAAAGGAATATTTTGAATTACAAGATTAAGCGATACTCAATAAGCTTAGTACATCATTTTAAAAGTATTAAAATCTTTTGTTAACTTTCGTGGGTGAGATAACTAAAAATACACTATAATATTTACTAGTAAAATCAGAAATGTACTGTAGAAGTTAGTAGATTATCATTCGATATATGCAAATCCTGATTGAATCAAAATTCTGACAGTCACAGAATCCCGATGATCTAAAATCTTGACATCCAAAATCTGTTGAGTTTCGATCAGATGAATTTGAGATTACTTAATTTTTTTAATGCAATTATTTCTAATCTTAGAAGATAAGGAATAGTTTAGTAATCTAGTAATATACTGTACGTAATCTATTTAACTAAGTTTTTTTATTTAATTACATTGATATTAATAAAATTTACAGATTATATTTTAATTATATTGAATAAATTAACCCGCTATTGCGTCACTACATTTTTAAAGTTATGGAAAATTTATATGATTTTCGTTTTTTAAAAAAAACTTTGGGATTTTGACCGTCAAGACTTTTAACTGTCAGAATTTGTGACTTTCGGGGATTTTATTTCAACGGGATTTGGGTTTGTCAGGATCTTGGTGTGGGATTGTAGACTGTCGATTTTATGGTTGTCAGGATTTTGTAGCAAACCCGATTATCATAACATTAGTGTTCGCATTTATAAATATTCAAAAACTAAAATAGTCAAATAAAAAATTTCGCTAGTAAACAAATATGCAATGGGAATTGTTTGAATAAAACTTTATCTTGAATGAGTTGTACCACATACAGTCTATACAGTCTGACATTTTACTTTGATAAATAATTTTAAATTTTCTATCATTAGATTACATGGAAATAAACTAATTTAGCGAAAATATATTTTATTTGAAAATCAATTTTCTATGTACGTATAGTGTATAATTAACAAATGGTTTATATTCTATTATTTATTAATTAATCCAGAGAAATTTCTATTTTACTTACTGTATATGTCAATAAAGTCAATAAAGTATATCCTAATAAAAAAATCAATAAAATATTATTATACATATAACCATTATAAAATTTCTGCTAATTTATTTTGAGCATCTTGATCTCCTTGTTCTGCACATTTTTCATACCAGTAAATTGCTTGATCAATATCTTTCACATCTTCTTCATTTTCATACATAAAAGCAAGATTATATTGAGCTATTCTATATCCTAAATTTGCTGACTCTTTATATAATTCAAATGCTTTTTGTTTATTAATAATAGTTCCAATTCCAATATCATAACAATAACCTAGATTATTTATTCCACTTGCACTACCGAAATCTGCAGCCTTCTGATATAATTCAAATGCCCTATGTTTATCAAAACTAGTTCCAATTCCATCTTCATAACAATTTGCTAAACCATTTATTCCGTATGGATTATCTAAATTTGCAGCCTTTTGATATGATTCAAACGCTTTTTGTTTATTATTGATTTCAATCCCTAAACGACTAAAATCTCCAAGTAAAACAAGAGAATTTGAATTAGTTTGATTATTTAACAACCAATAATAAATTTCTTGTGAATTAATATTACAATAATTAAGATAATTAAGGACTTCCTGCTTTTCTCTTTCTCGCTCTATATTATCAATAAGAACAACTATTTCGTCAACCACTATACTAAAATCATCTTCATTCAATAACATTGGAGGTTCTATTTCTGTATTATTTATTCTAATAAAATTTTGAATAATTTGAGATAATTTGATACTATGTGACAAATTATTAAGTGCTTGTTCACTCGATAATTGATTCGAAATAATTGATTTTAATTTAACAATAACTTCATTGATAATTGGACGATTATTCGGTTTGTCATTCCAACAATCTAAAAAAATAAATACATATACGGTTCATAATAAATCAATATGGTAAAATTATGTATGTGATATTAGATTATATTTACCAGTATAAATTTTTATATAATCTTCAGGGGTATTAACGACAGGTTTTTCTCTAAGTCCCTGTAAAATTCTCAATTCCAAACCTATATTTGATATATCAGTTGGTTCATTACAAAAAGGTGGTTGACCACTAGATATTTCCCATAACAGTACGCCAATGCTATAAATATTGCTCTTTTTATTTAATGAGTATGATTGTGTTTGGTGATTATTGATTCTTTTTTGTTCAATTAATTTTGGATCAACATAAGCAACCATATCAAATAATTTTGATTGAATATTAGATGATTCTTCGCTTCTTTTTGATAATCCAAAGTCTGTTAACTTGACGATACCTTGATGAACTAAAACATTGTTCGAGTGCTATAATTATATATATGATAAATAAAACATTTAAGTTAGTAATGTGTGACAGATAATGGTTCATTATATGAGATAAGTTAATTACCAAATTATGATGTATTATTCCTTTATCATGTAAATATGATACAGCACAAGCTAGTTGAAGTGCAATATTTAATTTATTGCTCCAATCTAGACTATCAAAATGTTCTTTTAAATAGTTTCGTAGGGTACCACTGTCAGCGTATTCCATTACTAACAAATATTTTTTTGAATTATCATCTTGGTTTTCTTTTAAGAAAAAAAAAAGTATATATAATATTAGAAATATAAAATAATATGTATTCTCTTAAGAAAAACAATAACTAAATATTTTTCATACTTATAGTAATACCACAAAAGCGAATAATATTTTCATGAAAATTCATTTCATATTGAAGTTTAAGCTAAACCATGAATAGAATTTTTAAATTAGGAAAATAAAATACTGTATCATAAAAAACCAAATTTATTTTATACAAATAATATAATTACTTCATTAACAGTTTCTTTGACTGTGACATTGTTTATATTAGAAAAAGATTTCAACGTTAAATATTTATGAGAACCTTTCCAGTTTGCACGACAAACTTTTTCAAAACTTCCAAAACCAATTTCTTGAATATTTCTAAAATGGTTGTATTCGTAATATTTAAAGTAATTTTTTGAAATAGCATCCTCAATCCAATTAATCTGCTCATCTGAATTTTCAGTGACTTTAATTTCAACGTTATTAGACATTATTAAGTACAAAAAAAAAAAAAGAAGAAAAAAGAATTTGCTAATGGTAACGCCATTCTTTATAAATGTATTGAGTAACCGTCGATCATTTGTCCATTGAACAATCGGATCACAAAAGATCGGCACTAATGTTATTTCAGCAGGCCAGAATTATATAAATTACATAATGCTGCCCACTATATAAATGACTTATACAGTACGAAAATAACAATTTGTATTAAAATAATTTATTAAATCCGTTAAATTTATACTACTTATACGGAGAACCTGATTTTTAAAAATATCTAATCGTCTGACTGTTTATATTTATTATTTTTTCGTAATAAATCTTTTTCTACTAGATCAACATAAATTTTATCTTTACTTGACCTTCCGTCAATTTACTTTTCTTAATAAAGGAATAAAATATGTAAAAATCAAAAGACTGAAAAACAATAATTTACTTTATCTATGCTCAACGGCCTCTTTTCATTTGATTTAAGTAATATTATATCTAAAATTTTGAAAAAATTAGTTTAAATTCTAGTATAAATATAAGTACCGTAAATATCTCATAATTAATATTTAAATTTTGGTACAATTTAACTATTTAATAAATTAATGAAAATTGAAATAATCAAATGAAAATTTAAAGTTATTTTAACTATGAAATATGCCAATCCATCTAAGATATTACATAATGCAAGCTATCTTTTTCAATATACCAAGTACATAACTTTATTACATATTCCTTACATACTAACTAACTATCAACTGATCGCATTTATTTTTATGCCCTATATACAGTACGTCACCATTTAATTCGAGTTTTCCAACATTATAAGTAAAAACTTTATACCAAAAAAATTCATAAACACATACAGAAAACTATATTTAAATAGTCATTAAAATTATTAAAACGTCTTTATTAAAAAATTCGGTGTTTCTTAATCATGTAAAAAACGCAAACCCTATAAAAAATTTGATCACGTGTCTGAGTTTTTTCGGAATAAAAACTCATTTATCGGAATTTTATCCAGAATTTTTTTTATAGGGAAAATAAGGCCACATCTGACGCGAATACAATGTAAAATGTAAACAGTTTTTTTCAATAGTAAACATACAATTTTTTTTCAATTTATTCTTTTACTTAGGGTTTTTTTACATATAATTATGATACGATTTTTCGATTTTTACAGAATATAACGTTTGTGTATTTGCATGCAAAACACCCAATTTTTAGTATTTACACAGGCAATCTCGATAAATCGGATCAGTTGGTTCCAGTAAAAAGACATCCGATATAAACTGGATTTATATAAAATATACGAAAAATCCGAAATATTAAGATATCACGTGATTTTTTGATCAAAATTTTAAAATTCGAAAACGAGCGAAAGGTATCTGATATATCAAAAAATCTTTTTATACCGGAATTTATATGAAAATTATGTTAGGATCCGGCATATCAAGATATACAGAAAAATAAAGCTACTGCATTCCAAACTTTGATTAAAAAAATTTTAAAAAAAAGAATGGTAAAATTGTATGCAATATTTGTAAAGAATTTCGGTATAAAATGATTAATTTTAATTCTAGTCAAAATTAACCATTTCAGCTGGAATTAAGCATTTTTTAAAATTACAATAATATAAATAAAAAGGATATATTTAACGCCAAATTTGGAAAAATTCGATATATCAAGGTTTTTTTTGATATAACTGATATAGAACCAAATACGACTTATGAAATATCGCGATTTTACTAATAAAATCGGGTATATCGCGATTGTTTTAATATGACAGATTTGGTTCTGGGAGAAAAATCCGAAATAATACCAAATCCGGTTCCGATTTATCGCGATCGCCTGTGTATATATGATAGTGACGATCTTAGACTGATCGGCGTAGTATATTAAAATTGACGTTTAATCATTAAATGAAGTAACTCAATTATGGTTACACAAAGTTTCGTTAATATAAAAATGATTTACATATTACATGCGGCGATTGTTATTATATTTAGGATATCAAAATTTTTTTATACACATTTTAGTTTTACGATACTGACAGCATTTACCGACATGAATATAACCTTAATAGCTCCTTACTGCGTTTTAATTTCAAATTATTTGATTACAATTAAGAAACATTCCCACAAATATGCATTTCACTTCGTGATTTCAAAGTTAGTTTTTCTTTGTGAATAGTTAAACACGATTTAAACAAAAATACAGTTTACATCTAACTATCATATAATTTATACCATACCAACATATTAAAATATAATCTGTTAACTAGCAAATATAACATAACCGATACATTACAAAGAAATCAGTTTTCAAGCATTTATTATTGATAATCAGATTTTCTCCTATTTTTAAGAATATGGTGTATATTCGTTGTTGTTAATTTACCCTTTCCGAAAAAAGCATTTATTAAAACCAATTTATTTTTGTACATCCACATAAAGTAAATATGCAGTAGTGTTTCCGAATTTACAGTTGATTTCATAATGTACGGAATGCTTAAAGAACTCGGAAATATTCAGTAAAGCTTGATAAAAATAAAAATTATACGCTAATTTTGGAGGACTATTCCGAGAGTGGTGGTATAATTTTATCTTATTTTGAATTTTATCAAATATTTCTGAGTTCTTTAAAATTTCCTAAGTGTCCAGTACATTATGAATCAGCTGAAAAAACATTAATAAAATATGTTCCAGTTAATGACCAGAAATCTTATCAAAAAATGGTTACAAAAGTGATAACAGTAAAAACGAAATGTATATTTGTGCTCATGTAATAATAAATGTCTAAAAAAGCACCATTTTTGTCCGATTTATTTCTTATTACAAAAAATACGAAATTAAACAAAATGGTTTTTTTTTAGACATTTATTAGTACACGTGAACAACATTTCGTTTTTATAGAGTAACATCACGAGTTTAAAAAAGGCGTAGATTTGCATGTATAAAAATCACGCTAAACTGCACTCTGCACGGGGATCCACAGGACATGCAATACTAGGAGTTTACTTAATAATGGGAATCTTTGAAATTATCTTAGAAGTGAAAAATATTAAATTTATTGTAATAGTAAGAATTCTTGAATTTAGTAAAAAATTCTGAATTTCTTTGGTAATAAGAATCTTCAGATTTATTTAATAATAAAAATTTTCATATTTATTATATTTATTCAGCAATAAAAATTTACATTTTTTAAATAAAAGAATTTTCATTATTTATAATAAAATTTTCGAGTTATAAGAAACCGCCATTACAAATAAAAGCTATTATACCATGTGTACTTTGTATAATTTTTGTGTTATTTTAAAATTGAACTTTTTCGAACAAAATATTTAATAGGCAAACATTCTTTTATGTATGAAACATTCAAATTAGATTATAGCATAAAAAATCACTGAAATATTATAAATTACAATGGAAGTACTATGAATACCCAATAATTACTAATATTTAAATTTTGATATATATATATATATATATAGTACAGTTTATTCATTTAATAAATTTATTTACAATAATTTAGAAAATTTATAGTGACCAAATGAAAATTTAAAGTTATTTTAGTTATGGAATATGCAAATGGTGGTTTCTTTTTGAAACTATTTATCTAAAATCAGCACTATCCCCAAATTTGATGATTATACTCTCCTTTTGCTATATCAAATGCACAATTTTTTATTTTTTACAATAGTAAATATATGATTTTTTTAGTTTATTCTTTTTCCTTAGATTTTTAACATATTTTACATAATACAAACAAGTTTATACAGTTATAGTGTTTGTGTATTTGCATGCAAAACATTACATTTCACTCAATTTTAATATAACTGAATGTTTTAGACGGATCAAACTTTGATAAACAAAACTTGGTATATCAGTTATTATAAAGAGTTTGATAGTTATTTTATTTATGTCTGATAAATTATTTGGCAATAGAATAATATACAATTGTTATTAATTATAATACATATTACTTTTAAACAGTAAATGTCAAATCATTAGTTATTATAATCAAAGTATGGAAAAAATCATCATCAAATATACTGTATGCATTATTCTTTTAGTTCTTCTAACTTAAATTGAGCATCCTGATCTCCTTGTTCTGCACATTTTTTATACCAATAAATTGCTTGGTTTATATCTTCTGCAACTCCTTCTCCATTTTCATACATAAAAGCAAGATTATATTGAGCTATTTTATAACCTAAATTTGCAGCTTTTTGATATAATTCAAATGCCTTTTGTTTATTAATACTAGTTCCATTTCCGACTTCATAACAATATGCCAAGTTATTTATTCCACTTAAAATACCAAAATTTCCAGCTTTTTGATATAATTCAAATGCTTTTTGTTTATCAACATAAGTTCCAGCTCCAACTTCATAACAACTTGCTAAACTACTAATTCCAAATGCATTTCCTAAATTTGCAGCCTTTTGATATATCTCAAATGCCTTTTGTTTATCAACATTTACTTCAATTCCTAAACTAAGAAAATCTCCTAGTAAAACAACAGAATTTGAATTAGTCTGATTATATAATAACCAATTATAAATTTGTCGTGGAGTAATGTCATGATCATTAAGGTAATCAAGAACTTCATCCTTTCCACTTTCTTGTTCTACATTATCAAGAAGAATAACTAAATCATCAACTACCATTTGAAAATCATCCTCATTCAATGACATTGATGGTTCTATTTCTTTTATACTTATTTTATTAAAATTTTGAATAAGTTGAAATAATTCTTCATGTAATGAATTATTAGGTGGTTGTTTACTTGACAATTTATTTAAAATTATTACATTTAATTTAGCAATAACTTCACTAATAATCGGACGATTGTCTGGTTCATGATTCCAACAATCTGAAAAGACATAAAGTACAAATATAAATAAGTAATTAATAAATACAATAAATAATTTAAATTATATTTACCAATATAAATTTTTGCATAACCTATAGGAGTATTAGCGACGGGTTTTTCTCTAAGGCCATGTAATATTTTCAAATCCAAACAAGTATCAGATGGTTCATTGCAAAAAGGTGACTGACCGCTAGATATTTCCCACAAGAGTACACCAATGCTATAAATATTACTCTTTTTGTTTAATAAGTATAATGGTGCTTGGTGATTATTGATTCTTTTTTTTTCGAATAATTTTGGGTCAATATAAGCAACCATGTCAAAGAAATTTGATTGAAGATTGGATGATTCTTTAATTCTTTTTGATAATCCAAAATCTGTTAATTTGATAATCCCTTGATGAACTAATACATTGTTCGAGTGCTATAATTAAACGTTTGAAAATTAAAAAAATTAAAAAGAAAAATCAAATTAAAGTTATACACTATTTATGATATAATATAAATTAATTACCAAATTATGATGCATAATTTCTTTTTCATGTAAATACGATACGGCACAAGCTAATTGAAGTGCAATATTTAACTTATTGTCCCAATTTAAACTACCAAAATGTTCTTTTAAATAGTTTCGAAGTGTACCATTATCGGCATATTCCATTACTAATAAATAATTTATTGAATCATCATCTTGGTTTTCTACTAAAAGAAAAAAAAGAATAAAATTAGAGATATGAAATAAATTTTTTTTTTTTTTTCTTAAAAAAAACGTCAATAACTAAAAATTATCATACTTATAGTAATACCACAAAAGCGAATAATATTTTCATGAAAATCCATTTCATATTGACGTTTAAGCTAAATCATATGAATGAGAATTTTTAAATTAGGGAACGCAATATATCATAAATTGATAAATATAAAAATTAATATTTTAAATACAGTATAAAAATGATTACTTCATTAACGATTTCTTTGGTTGTGACATTATTGATATTAGAAAAAGATTTTAACGCTAAATGATTACGAGAATCTTTCCAGTTTGCACGATAAACTTTTTTAAAATTTCCGAAACTAATTTCTTGGATATTTCTGAAATGGTTGTATTCGTAATATTTAAAGTAATTTTTTAAAATAGCATCTTCAATCCAATTAACTCGTTCGTCTGAATTTTCAGTGACTTTAATTTCAATGTTATTAGACATTGTATAGCGTAAAAAAAAAAAAAAAAAAAAAATTTTTTGCAAAAAATGGTAACGCCATCCCTTATAAACGTAATGTTGCAGTAAATATCTGTCGATCATTTTTCATTGAACACAAAGGACACAGAAGATCGGCACTAATTTTACTTTCTTTGTCGTCAGCCAGAACTATAATAACATAATAGTTAAAATATACAGATCTTTTACATTACTACAGTGTTCGGCATATGACTTGAAATGACCAAATGATTGCAAATGACAAATGACAAATGACAAGTCATTTCAATGCTCAAATGACAAATGACCTTGGTCATTTGAATGTAATTTTAGCCAACATTATAATTTTTGCCTACACTACATTCATTATTTTTTAATTATAGTCACATAATTATTTATATAATAAATATTAGCCAATCAAAATCAAATGATTGAAATGACCAAATGACAAATGATTATGAGCAATGCCAAATGATTTCATAAATCATTTAAATGGTCAAATGACCAGGTCATTTCCGAACACTGCATTACTACTGACATTGTATATAGATTTGTTATCCTAATTTATTATTGCCGAAGGGCGAAGGTATGATTTCGGAAAAAAATTTTTTTTAATTTAACGAACGTTAACTAAATGTTCGTTCTTTATTTTTGTAGGTCCAGAATTTATTATTACTAGATCTGTCAAATTTATGCCATATATTGTTATAGCAACGACCTGTTCCTAAAAGAGTATCTAATCATCTTTCTGTTTAATATTTATTATTCCTCCTTGTAATAAATCTTTTTCGACTAGATCGGCCAGAATTTTATTAATTTAGTTATGCAATATCTGTTTTACACTTTTACATATAAAAACGACATCATGAAACAAATAACGTGTAATAAGATTACCATAGAAATATTGTACACAAGTCATTATCTTATAATTAATGAATGTAATTAATTATTTGATAATTTGTTTTATATCAGTTAGAAAATTAAAATAATCAAATTGAATGAAAAGCTATGATTTTAATTAATGAATAAATCAATGATGGTATCCTTTGAAACTATTTAAAGAAAACTTCCAATTGTTATGAAGATTGTGATAATTATTTTATTTTGTCTGATAAATTATTTACATATAATTGTTAATACATAGTACTCCAGTAAATATCGAACGTCATTATAACTCAAGTATGCACGTCTGAAACCTGTGCCAGGTTACGCCGAAATCGGTGACAAATAACAGGTGACAAATAAGTTTTGGACTACTAAAAAAAAATTAAGTCCCTCAGATAAATAGTGTTTTTGAACCTCGGGCTTGCACGTGATCATGTGAAGCTAAAAACCGCTAACCATCACGCCTTACTCTAAAACTAATATATTCGGCGTAACCTGGCACAGATTTCATACCAGCCTCAAGTACAGTACATTAATGAAACTATTCTTAACATTCTAATAAGAACTCCAAAATCATTAAGCATATTATTACTCCATTTATATTTAGCGCATTTTTTAAAACAAAAATTGCTTGTTTTATATCTTTTACAGTTTTCCTTGTACATGCATATTATAAAATAAAGTACTATTGTTATACTTTTCTTATTACATAATTAATTAATATGGTTATTAGTAATAATAGTATGCAAGGCCGGAAGGCCCTGTAAAAAAATCGATTCATTTTATATTCCGTGATTTCCGTCTTTTTCCGTAAAAGGCTCATATTTCCGGAATTAATAACCTTATATCCCGGAATTTATCGAATTATTTACATTTTCCATGAATGGATCTATGAAAGGCTCATTTTTACGGAGTTTTTACAGAAATAACGGATAAAAATTTTTGTAGGGAGTAAGGTGAATAAGCAAGATTTATATTGGAGCTATACATCACCTAAATTTTTACTTTCTGATACAGTAATTCAAAGCACAGCAGTTTTCCGAATTATTGATTTGAAATAAAAAATTTAAATTCTTTTCCTATAATAAAAAATTAATATGAAATATTTCTCATACTTATCAAAGAAAATAAATAATACTCTTGTGAGATTTCATTTGGCGCTGAAATATAAGTTAAATCACAAATAGAATTTTAAATCAGGAACGTGTAAATATAAATTATATAGTTACTTTATCTAAAGATAATTTTCCAGTTCACAAAAGACTTTCCGAAACCTCTGTAATCAACTTTTTGAATAATTCTTTGTAATAGATTCATCAATAAATTAATTAATTCATTAGACTTATTCATGATTTCCGGTTTGGTGTTATTAGATATTGATTCTTTGCGAAGAATTAATTTATACCAAAACGCTCAGTAACTGTCGAAATAGATTATAATATCATATATTACGCTTGCAACCTTTACATTCTTTTGTCTTGAAATCTCGGTTCTGTTATTCCCGTCCTCGGTTTTGTCATTCCCATCCTCAAGAGTCGTATAGCTATAATAAGATAACTGCAATCCAGCGACCCCCGAAATCATTTAATGGATTGTAGTCTGTAATTGTAAACTATTTTTTGCAAAAATTAAAAGAATTATTATTCTGTTTTTTTACTTTCTTATATGGGACGTTGAGATGTGGCTGAGATGTGGATAGTTCCTTATTTGATTAAAAAAATGTAAATATCGCATAGTTATGCAGTAGGATTATAAATCCGAATTCGTAAATTCTGAAATAGATAGACGAGAATTCTGTAGATATGTGTGAAAATTTTGACTCCAAAGAAATCATCTCGAAGTAAGTAATAGTGGCAGAAATAAATTAGTTATATTTTTCTTAAACTTGAGAGAGCAAAGAAACTCGCATTTAATAGTCTAGAATCCTATCTTCATAATTTCATTTATTACTCTCACTACTCTCTTGTTGTATTTACTAATAAAGCTTATGCGATATATGAGTTATTTATTTTACGAATATTATTTTTTTTTATTGTACATCATATTGATTATAATACATAAGGATATTTTCTCACTTTATATTTTATCATTTTACATCAAACTCAAATATTACTAATGAACTAACAAGCATTAAAGAATTATAAGCATTAAAGAATTATAGAACTTTTGTATATAAAAGTTAAGATTGTAATGGTATAGCCTGATCTACAATATATTTAATGGCACCAGGTATCGGACATTCATTAATACATTCTCAAGCTTTGAGTCATGAAGAAGTGTACAACATTAATTCTATTATAAGATGGCCACTAAAGTTTCTGATTTGCATAACCATCTTCACATGTAAAATGTGCTATCCAAATATCATTCGCAGATAGTTTTTCACCATACTCAAGCACTCTTTTGGAGTAAACATTGAGTTCTTTTTCTATTGCAGTGGCTAAAAGCTCAAGAACAGTTTTTTGATGCTCAGTTATAATTACTATATTGCTATATTTGTATTTATCTTCTTTGTCACCATAATTTTTTACCGGATGCCATCCATTAACCTCATAATCACTTTTATTGATGAGCCAATTAACTAGGATTAGTGTTCTGAAAGGGTCGGGTCAAACCCGGGTCATTTGACCCGACCCATGTTTAAAATCAGAAACGGGTTTATCATTATTTGACACGAGTCTTATATTCAACCCTGACCCGACACACCTTTGCTTGACCTGGGTTGACCCGGGTTGACCCAGGTTTAATCAAATATTTATATTTAAAATATTTACAATCGTTTACATTACACGATTTTTAATTTCTAACTTTGTTCGTGTATAAAATGAGTGAGGCTGAGAAATTAACTCTTGGAAAGTGAACTTATTTAAGAAGTCTAGAAAACCTTGAGCAGATCGAAATCAAGATGTTCTACTATGATGGAAGTAGGAATGGCAACGGTCACGGTTATTAACCGGTCATGACCGGTTATGACCGTGACCGATATCGGTCGGTCAAAGGCTTCTGACCGACCGTTTAACCGACCGGTTTGACTGACCGTTTGACCGACCATTTAACCGACCGTTTAACCAACCGTTAACTGACCATTTAATCATTTAACACTTTTTTTACGAACTTAATCAATGAAAAAAGTTGTTATAACATTACTTTAGTGGATTTAATCAAAAAAAAAACACTTTAACGTTTTTTCTTAATTAAATTCATTAAAAAAACGGTTAAACGGTCGGTTAAATGGTCAGAAAAATGGTCAGCCAAAACGGTTGGTCGGTCAAAGGCCCTTAACCGGTTATGACCGACCGATAACCGACCATGACCGACCGTTGCCATCCCTA
Organism: Oehlia diaphana; assembly: GCA_003833135.1. Lineage (NCBI taxonomy): Eukaryota > Fungi > Glomeromycota > Glomeromycetes > Glomerales > Glomeraceae > Oehlia > Oehlia diaphana. The sequence goes on along the minus strand of QZLH01000054.1, from coordinate 101,007 downwards.
GATGGAAGGTATATGTTTAATAATAACTAGTATATTTTATTAGATTTTATTAATTCGCTATGAAAATATACTAGTAATTATTAAAAAAAATCAAATAGTATAATGGTTAGTTCGTGAGATGCGATATATTAATATAGAATTGAGGTATATTGTTCGGTTCCTAAGGTGGGTAGAAATAAATACAATTATATTAAATTAATAATAATAATTAGAGATAAAATATTTTTACAAATCACCTGATATTAATCCACGTGTAACGGCCTCGAACTCTGTGATTCCACTACACATGCTTCGTCACAGGGTATTCGGAAAATATTGGTTCCACTTGGAATTTCCCACGTGGATTTCTCCAGATTTTAACCGGTAAAAACTTCCTGATGAATTCATCATCATCAACTTTTTGAGAACTTCACTTTCCGGAGAAGACTTGTACACATTAGGAATAACTTGTCACTGAATCAGCCCATTTACAAAAGCAGATGATTATTTCATTTTCATCCTCAATTAACACACCCTCAGCTAGTACCAAGAATTCAAGTTTTTTTCTTCAGAGAAATCGATCCACACATTATCGAATAATCCCAGGAATCTAATTCGAAGAAGATCAATGGCGAGCTTGGCATTCGTTTTATTAAGTATTTCGATCATTTTTCTGAAGGAAATATTATTTTTTGTAAGGAAATCGGAAGAGAAACCTGTGTTTATTGCTCGATCGACTTTCCCACATTACGTACTATATATACATGTATGTACTGTATGTACATAGTACTACGTTGGCATGATCAAGTATATCCTTCTGCAATGAATTAATAGAATTTGAATTCTGGAATGTCTCGCTAAATTAAAGGGTGATGTCACTATTGTTATAGGATTTAAATGTAGAATCCTGGAGGTGTCAATGGCAATAATAGATCCGATAGCAAAATTACATCTTATGTTTCTAATGCCACGAAATTTGCCAGACACGAGATTTTAACATCATCATTCGCTTTATTTCATCAAAATCATCAATGAAGATAACAATGTTACTACTCCAATTGCTTTTGATAAATACCGTGTCAGAAGATATTATTTTCATATCATCAACCGATTCAAAAACACTGGCACATTTGAAATCGATGTGAGTACAAGCATATTGTTCGATACAAGAGCCTAATGTCATCCAGAACTTTCTACAGTTTCTATATTAACTTGCTTAAGACTTACACTATTCCAAAGAAAAAAAAAAGAAATAGAGGCAAACAGTTAAGTCTGCAATCTGCATGTAATGTGATCAGTTAGCTTAAAAGAGAATCAGAACTTACTAAATGCAAATAAAACCAACATTTCCTAATTTGTTGCGCCTACCTACTATGTAGTTTTCCAGAAGCCCGTGCGCCATACAATGCTATATTTTCATGCCTCTATATCGATTCACTGCCCATTTTCTTCTCCTTGCATTTGTAACAATAAAAAAAATAATTAAGTTTAATTAATAAAATTAATAACAAACCAATTAATTTAATTAATAAAATTTGTTTTTATAAAAAGATCATTTGATAAATTTCGGCGTAATTAATGACCATTTTTAGCACAATTTTCGATGGAAAAAATCATAACAAAATTTTTGATTGTTTTTTTAATTTATCATTTACTACTAAAAGTAAAATCAACTTGTTATTGTATATGCATCGTTCCCTAAACTTAAGAGTAACTTAAAATCGTTATCCCACAATTTTGCAAAAGAAAAAAATGATGCTCATAATTATAATAATGAAAGGAGAAGGTTTTGTTATATGTCAATACTTTCAAAAATATAATATGAGAATAATCATGTAATTATGTAAGTTTATTGATAAAAACGTATGTTTTTAAAAGTTTTACAATTTTAAAAATTATCATCTTTGGTTATTATTTAACAATAATATGTTTGTTTTACCATAGCAAAAACTGAGTAAAATGTGAATCACAATAAAGGTATTTTTGGATATTAGTAAAAAACATGTTTTTAAAAGTTTTACAATTTCAAAATTATCGTCTTTGATTATTATTTAACAACAATATGTACTCTTGCTATATGTTTTAACATAGCAAAAACCTGAGTAAAATGTGAATCACAATAAGGGCATTTATCTTCAATTTCATCACAATCCTATGAAAAAAAAAAAATTAAATTGTAAATATAAAAATAGAACATTGCAACATGAAAACAATAAAAACAACATATACCTGTGAAACAATTTTCTCAATTATTGATATGTTTAATGTAAAACCTGGTAAAGTGTCACCCCCATCTAAATCTTCCCATTTACAATTATTACAAATAATTTCATTATTATTCTTCTTATAAGTACGAATCATGTTGTTCTTTGGATCAATTAACCATCCTAGCTCTACAGACGTACCCATTGCAAAGTAATCATTTTTGAATCTATTATCAACTTCATCAAGTATTTGATCACTTGTACTACTATTTATAACCTCAGCAACAAATATGGGAGTAAAAGGTCGGCCATGCAAAGTCCAAAGTTGTTTTGTATTAAGTGAGTTGTAAGTATCTGCAGACGTAAAAGCAACGTGTGGTGCTCGGATTTTTTTTGAAGCAGTGGTACTAAAATCAAAAGCCCCTTGAGATGTAGTAACAACACCATTTTGGCAGGTATCAATATTCCAGTTACCAAGTTGTCTGGAAATCTCATGTACAACAGCCTCATGAGCAATTGGAGTTTGAGGAAGAGAGATTAGCCTTCCATTTTCAAAATTAGTACGAACTTTAAGATTTTTGTTAATTTGTTCAAGTTCCTCTGGAGTGTAAGTACGGGTGAGATTCAACTTGTTTAAGTCTAATGAAAGAGAGAATTATTATTAAAAATGTTTGGTGTAAAAGCCAGAATTGTTTCTTAATTGTTTCTTAATCACCAATCAAAAAATTACTTTACCAAGATTTTCAGGTTCTTTATTTTTTGACATGCTGCTTAATTATTTAATTTATTTAATATGGAAACTGCAAAATATTTAATACTTAATGCAATCTGTTTGGCTTGTGAATCGTTCATTTATATACTTTTATTCTTACACATACTTGGTCAAAATTGCAATTTTGTAGTCATCATGATAAATGTTTTATATAGATCTTGTTTCATATGATAGTTTTTTTTTACTATGTTTCAAATTGATATCTTATTATAATATTAGGAAATTGTGCAATAAAGTACCTATCCTAATAATAATAATAATCGAGCTGATGTTAGCTTGCATAACTGATGATTAATTTTCATGTTAAAAAAAAAAAAAAAATCAAAATAGAATTATACATTTTTACACAAGTACATATTACCGAAATAGTATAAAATAATATGATTCACTATTTATTTCATGACAACACAAGATGTAACAATTAATCACCTGGCCCGCATTACAGTATAACTCCGGCCATTATGTTATACATCACATCATGTGTTGACGATGAAATGATTGTTGTCAAACCGTCTATCGGTAACATAAACCGGACCACTGAAACTTCCCTGTAATTCGTGAATATTTGATACATTTATGAAAAATCTCAGTAAGCAATTAAGGTAATTTCCATATTTTGAGGCAATAAATTTTGTGAATATGATACATTTGTGGTAATAAGAAAGCAGCTGTAAAAATGAACATTTACACAATGATTTTTAATAAAATGCAAAAAAAATTGTATGGATAAATTTGCACTAATAAAAATAATATACTAATAAAAAATAATATTAACAGATTAGCCACTTAACTCCTTTCCTGGAATTTCTATGATCAAAGTTTCGTCTGTTTAGGAATTGCTAACATGTCTCAATTGTCCCGATTGTTATTGAAATTAGTTTTTCGTTAGATAAAGCCTCAAATATTTCAGAGGTTATGTATTTATAACGAATAAAAAAATATTAGCTTTAATTGGACTATAATTTCTACTGATATTAATATATTATTATTCCAAAATTTTGTATTAATTCTAGTAGTTTCAGCCTAAATTAATTGTACTGGATACTGATAAAATTGCTACTGATAAAAACACTAATTGACACAAAAAAAAATTTATTTTTTATTATAAATAAAATAAATATTTAATGTAATGTTAGAGATAACGCAAACATTTGCAATATTCATAGATGAATTTTCAGATATAGTTTTGTCATAGATATAGTCTCAATATTTGAAAGAATAACTAAGACATAGTAATAAACATAAATAGAAATATTTTAAATGAAAAAGTAGTAATGAACATAGTAGACTTTAAACGACAGGAAATCTATCCAGCTAACGCACTTTATTCCAATAATCTTATTAAAATGTCTAACGATACTATGATCACTGAAATTTTGCCAATAATAAAGAATCGTGAATTAGTGGTTTAAAAAAAGCATGCATCAATTGCGTCATTATTGAATAATATTCACAATCAATATCGTAAATATAAATTCTTATTAAAAGACTCACATTCTTTATAATTTATTAAAATATTTCTTCTGCATAAAGTTTGAATTTTTTTTCGTTTAGATAAAAAAAGTGTTCCTCAACATTATCATCTTTCACAAGCTTTTTCTTTCAAATATACGAAGACTATTTAGTACTAAGAGATAAATGTTAATTATTTAAACCCAATTGATTTTCAGAAAAAAAAATAATTTCAAATCTTTAAATTTTATAGTCTTAGCATAACATTTTAAAATAAATGCAAATCATATTATATAGTTAATTTAATAACTTGCAGTAAAAATAAAGTTTTATTTAATAAGAAATTATATAGAGAACTATATTTAAAATAATAAAAATAATTTAGCGAATTTAATTGATTTATATTTTAATAATTTGTTAATTACAAATTATCAATTTTTTTTAAATTTATCTACCTTATGTTGTGCATTTTGAGATCCTTGTTTGGCAGATTTTTTATACCAATAAATTGCATTAGTTACATCTTTTGTAATTCCTTTTCCATACTCATACATAATACCAAGATTATATTGTGCTATCATATTTCCCAAATTTGCTGATTTTTGATAAAATTCAAATGCTTTTTGCTCATCAATTTCAGTTCCAATACCTTTTTCATAACAATATCCTAACATTGTTATTCCACCTGAATATCCTCCTTCAGCTGATTGCTTACACAATTTAAAAGCTTTATCATAATCTTTTTCAACACCAATTCCATCTTCATAACACAGTCCAAGATTACACATAGCTTTTATATTTCCATTATTTGCAGCTTTTTCATACCAATAAATAGCTTTTTTTAAATCATTTTTAATTCCTATCCCACTATAATATAAGTAACCAATCTTTAATTGTCCATTTGCAAAATTTTCATTAGCCACTTTATCATAATATTTAAACGCCAATTTTTTATTTTTTTTAGTTCCATATCCATATTGATAACATTCACCAACATAAGTTTGTGCTAATACATGATCTTTTTCTGATGCGCTAATAAATAAATTAAATGCTTTCTCATTATTTTTATTTATTTCAATTCCATGATAATTAAAATATCCAAGTAAAAAAATTGGATTTGACCCATTTTGATTATTTATTAACCAATTATAAATTTCTTGTGAATTAATATTAAAGTCATTAAAATATTCAATAACTTGCTCATTAATTAATTTTCCTTCAATTCCTTTATTTGTCAATTTAAAAATTAAATCATTTACTTTATCAACTATTATATCAAATCCTTTTTCAAACAAAAGTTTTTCTCGTTCATTTGTAGTTGTTATAGGATCAATTTCTCTTATATTGATTTTTTCAAAATATTGAAAAATTTGAGATAATTTTCCTTGTAATTCTGAATTATTGGTACTTAAAATTTGCATTTTCTTATTATTAGACATATTGAATAATAATAATAATTGGAAAAAAGAGTTTTTTTTTTAAAAAAAAAAATGATACGATTGAATGTCAAAATGTTAAAAAAAAATTTTTTTTTTTTTTTTTTTTTTTTTTTTCCTGTTACGCCTTTTAAGTATTTTATGCGGATTTTTCTCCGATTGTCACACAGCGCCATCAGTATCACCAAATAATAAATGGTCTAACAGCCGACATTAATCACTGGCAAAATTATAAATGATCAGAGCTGCGGATTTCCATATTAAGTAATTCCGCCCCATGAAATTTTCAGACGCTATTAAAGACGCTCTGAAACTTTTTAATAATTGACCAATTGTCAAAAAAAAAAAAAAAAAAAAAAAAAAAAAAAAAAAAAATTTCAAATTTCATTATATCCAATCTATTATAAAAAAATTTTTGTTTAAAAATTTTAATAATTAAATTTGAAAATATTATAATTTAAATAAAAGTTTGAAATTTATGAATTTGATTTTTTAAATTCTTACAGTATACATAATTATTCAGAAACTGTGATCCTATCATTTAATGATGACATCAAATTTGTCATACTTGACAATTTTTGTGATCTAATAAACAACTTAAGATGGGCGATATTTTAATTGTGTTTCACGAACTTTAAATTTGTATTGCCAACTGCCAAGTATGGATTTTTTATAAACGAAATTTTGAAATTTAAACCTTTAAGGTAATCATCGCTGAAATATTTAATAAATATTTTGATTGCAAGGATACAAGGTACGTTAATTATGAATATACTGTAAAATTAGTGAAGTCTTCTTCGCTCCTATAAAAAAATGTTCAGAAATCATACACAAATAGAGTACAGTATACATAAAATGTTTATAGAATGTTTATTATGGGGCTCAGATATTTTTTGTGCATTTTAATATAGTGAGCCCTTTTTGCATATTTTCTATATATTTTATAAACATGATCTTTTAGATATTTAATGATACTCTATATTTTACATTTATTTTACGTATGTTTCCTGAATATTCCTTTTTGTAAGGTCACGCAGTAGGGTAAGCTAATTTTATACTTCTTTTTTTCCACCTCTTTCTTTATGATTACACAACATAAAATGAACTCCATTAGTGAGTAGTGACGTTCGCTAAATTTTTAATACATGAATTATTATATAAAAATTAATATCACCTTTAAATTAAATTTTGAATAATATTTTATATAAACATTATTAAAATAAATTTATGTAAGCTTTTTATTTTTAATAGTATACAAATAAAAAATATGAAAAAATAGATGCCAGTAACGATCTTAAAATTGAGATTGATTTTAATCATCTGATAACTCATTATCAACTACTGAGCAATATGAATTCGTTCAGAGTTATCATCAACTGAATTATGTAACTCAAACTTGATATTTTATGACTTAATAAGATCCCCGGAAAAGTCTCATATAGGTGAGAATTTACTATTAGATCTAAGCGTCTCTTTACTGACTAGAATTATTAAAGTTATCCATAAAAGAATGATCTACGTAATTATCTACGTTAATGATTTTTTTTAAATACATATTAGGCGACTAGGCGTAGTCCGTCGCGTTGCGCCGGGGATGATACTTGCCCATCAAGTAAGAGAGTAATAATAACACACTTATATTTTATTTGCAATACAGTGTGAATAGGTCTAGTTTTTTACTATTATCATAATTGCATTAATAGAATATAAACGTAATAAATTACGCAATTTATATGATTATACAAATAACAAAGAATTGTGTGCAAGTGTTATACAGTAATTGAAATATTATTATTAAATGCAAATTTTATTTATCACACGAAACAAAATGTCGCAGTACTTTGAAATTTACAAATTTGTCACAAAACAATTTTGTATAAGTAGTTTATTGTTACATTGTTACAAAAAAAAAATCTTTATTTTTTTATCATAAAAAATTCTATTGTAGCTACATGTTTTAAAACATTAAGCATTTTACCAGCCTTTACTACGTTATACATATTTGCAATAAAAATTTAAGCACTTAATCATATAATATATATTTAGAGTATAGTCGGCTTGTTGGGAATTTTATTTTGTAATAGCTTAGTGATAGTAGTGATCCTCTACTATTCGTTAAATAAAATGTGCGCTGACTCTTAAAAAAAAAAATTATATAATATATATTAATTTTAAATCTTCTTATATTTCATCAAATGATCTTTTAATCGATCAATAAAATAATAACTACACTTTTGACGAGGTGTTTATGTAACTTTTTCAAAGTGCTTACGGACCACGAGAATTACGCAATAATCATGCCGATAAATGTTTTAAAACAA
>QZLH01000054.1:38444-58845 GCA_003833135.1 Oehlia diaphana | reverse complement strand
CGTGACTTTATTTTAAAAATAATATGACGAAAAAGAAATAATTCAACAACAAATGAAAAGGAAAGATATTGATATTGATGGTAAGCAAAAAAAAGTAAAAATTATTTTGTCAATATATTTTATTTAATGTAGCTTTAATTTAATAATTTAGATGACGAAAAAGAAACAATTCAACAAAAAATGAAAAGACAAAATATTGGTGATATTGATGGTATGCGAATTTTCAATTTAATTCAATTTTTATATTATTTTTTAATTTAATTATTTATTTCTTACAGATAAAGACGAAGTATATAGTAATCCAAACTTTCATTCGAAAGAACAAGATGAACTGGAAATTCCTGGTGGTAAGTTCTTAAATAAATGAGATTTCTTTTTAAAGCAAATAATTAATTTATAATTTGTTATTTTTTAACTTTAGATTTTGAATAATCATTTAATAATTTTTTTTTTATATATTTCAAATTATTATCATTTATTTATTCATTTATTTATCTTGGATTATTTAAACACTAAGACTAGAGTAGTAAATGTTTTACAAAATACTTAGTTTGTAATTTAAATAATTTTAATAAATTTATTCAAATTATTAAATGTATTTACTACCGTATATTGATTGTAAATTTATGCATAAACAATATAAAATCATGACTGATTATTCCATTTGTTATATTTGTTATGAATTTATTAAAACAAGTTGAAAGAATAATCTTGCTAGGACAAAAAAATTCTCAGTTAATTTATTTATATATTGTGAAAATAACTAGGGATACTTTTAACTATCCATACTATTACTAGTCCTAAACTGGAAATAGACAACATCTCCAAGGCACTAGTCCTAAGCAACTAAATTGACTTAGTAGTAATAGCCCGACCCTGTAAAATTTAAATTTTAATACACCTCACACTATATTAACCATTATTTACCAAGGTAATGAAACTACAACAAAAGGGAACTTGCAATCCAAGTTAATCATCCCAATATTTTTTATTTTATTTTTGTTTTTTATATTTTATTAGGCAGGAATATAGAAGCAATATAATTAATATAATTTCAAAGAAAATACATAAACTCCTACACTGTACAAAGTGCAAACGAAGAAACGACTAGTACATATACGAATGAATTTGATCAAAGTAAACTAATGATTAATCTCTTCATGTAGCGTTACCGCCCGACTTGTTCGCTACCCCACGTGCGCTCTGCCTAAAAACATTCACGTTATCGTAGAGCAATCCGTTACTGGTAAGTGAGTCATAATTAGTCAATGTGAGTGAACGCAACCTAGTTTGATTTTTCTTCTATGATAATATCGAATATTTTGCTTTCTCATTTCTAACCAGTAATATTAAATTCTTTTATAGGTAATTTTCCTGATGTAGCTTCTCTGCAGAAAGGAATTGAGGATCTTGAAAAAATAAAAAAAAATTAGGAAAACAATATTACTGTACAATATAGATTACAAAAGGAAAAAAAAAATGGCTGAAAAAGAAATAATAATTGATAAGCAAAAACCAAAATTTTTTTCTTGGCCATAAAATATTCACGGGTTGACCTTCAGAGCGTACACATGACTCAACAGGCCAACCAAATTAATTTTAACTATAATAAACATGGAATAGATCAGGCGCCAGACATACAGTGCGCATTTCCATGTTACATAATTCAAATTATTATACAGAGAATAATCTAAATATCACCAAATTTTTTAATTATATTGATTACTCTACTTATAACGTAAAATTAAATTCTAGATCCCGAATTTCAAGTTTCAGTTTTCAGTTAAATTTATTTCAGTTCTTGTGAAACAATAGGTATTTTATCATTACTTTTTTTTTAAAGACTACAGAATGGGTTTCATCATTTAATAATTATTCATTAATGATTATTATTGGCAAATGATTAATATCAATAAATCCTCCGCTGCTGATATTTAATTTTATGTGAAATTTAACAAAACAATGAGTATTCTTTCGCGGGCTGTAATCCGCGACGGAGGAATTTCTTATGAAAAATTACGTGAGCTTGTGTAAGCTTACATAGGATTACGCCTATCGCAGGGCTACGAATTTTACATCTAAGATAGTTTCCGGATGATATTTCTTTTACATAAGCTTTAAACAATTTTTTAAAAAAGGATCGCATTAATATTTATCTTTCATAATCATTATTTTCACACATGCAATTATTCCATAAGGTAGTATTAAAAAATAAGTGCCAATTATTTTTAAGTTCAATTAAATTTTTCAAAAAAAAAAATTTCAAATCTTCATTAAATGCTTGCTGTAAGAATATTGATTATTAGATTTTAATAAGACCTTTATTTATTATATTTCAGAGTATACAATTTAATAAAGATAGAATTTAATATAAATTACATTATTTTTTAAGTTTTTTCAATTTATTTTTTGCTTCCTGATAACCTTGTTTGGCAGATTTTTCATACCAATAAATTGCTTTTTCTATATCTTTTGCAATTCCATCTCCATGTTCATACATATTACCAAGATTAAATTGTGATGTAATACTTCCTAAATTTGCTGATTGTTGATATAACTCAAATGCTTTTTGCTTATCTTCTTCAGTTCCAATACCGTTATCATAACAATAACCTAATGAAGTCATTCCACTTGCATATCCTTCTATAGCTGATTGATTAAATAATTTAAAAGCTTTATTATAATCTTTTTTAACACCTTTTTTTCCATACTTATAACAATTACCAAGATAATGCATAGCTATTACATTTCCATTATTTGAAGCTTTTTCATACCAATAAAAGGCCTTTTTTATATCTTTTTTAATACCTATTCCATTTTCATAAAAATAACCAATTCTTAATTGTGCATATGCAAAATTTTCATAAGCAAATTTTTCTAAATAATCAAAAGCTAATTTTTCATTTTTTATAGTACCATAACCAAATTGATAACATTCACCAACATAAGATTGTGCTAACATATGATTTTTTTTTAATGCATCAATAAATAAATTAAATGCTTTCTCATTATTTTCTTTTGTTTCAATTCCAAAATAATTAAAATATCCAAGTAAAAAAATGGAATTTGAATTATTTTGATTATTTAATAACCAATTATAAATTTCTTTTGAATTAGTATTATAATTATTAAAATGATCAATAATTTGATTTTTTAATAATTTAACATCAATTCCTTTATTAAATGATTTAAAAATTAAATCATTTATTTCATCAACTATTATATCAAATCCTTTTTCAAATGAAATTTTTTCTCGTTCATTTGATATTGTTATAGGATTAATTTCTTTTAAATTTATTTTGTTAAAATATCGATGATTAAGTTGAAAAAATTCTCCTTGTGATTCTGAATTATTATCAAATTTTTTATTGCTTAAATATTGAGTATTTACTGATATATTTGTTATTGTAATGATCATTTCTTCAATCCTATTATTACATTCATTCGTACTTGTATCTTGCATTTTCTTATTATCAGACATATTGAAATATAAATAATTGGCAAAAAAGTTTCAAAATGATAGGATGACGGTAACAAAAGTAACTCCTTTTTAAGTAATTTATGCGTATTATTCTCCGAATATTGTCGCACAGCGCCATTGGTTGACAATCATTAGACGCAGTACCACAATAATGAACCTTGCCATAGAAAAATGAGAAGAATGTCATGTTTGCGTGATTTTATGCCGATCATCTCTAAAAATGTTAAGTTAAAAAAGTTAATTATATCAATATTGCGTAACTCTCCCCATTTACGTCGATTAATAAAATTAGAATTTATAAAAGTAAATTTTCTTGTATTAAATTTTTGTCGACAGATAATTTTTTTGGGGTAATGCAAATAATTGTAATTTTTATAAACTTGATAGATGATATTATTAAATTTAAACTTTTTATATTTTTTTTTTTTTAAGAATTTTATCTAATTTTAAAATTTTTAATTATTGGATTCTTTTCTACTAATAAAAATCGGGTAATTACTTTTTAAAATAACAATTTTTAAAAAAAATTAAATAAATAAGCTACCGTTTTCATTTATAAAAAAGAATCCATTGATAAAATTCACTAAAATAATATCGAACATTTGTGCAATAAAATAAGATTATCCGGATATGGAATTGGAAAAATTAAAAAAAAATTGATGAACAATACTTTTCTTCTAATAATAGAAATAAATATCTTATGATCAATTTAAAACTTAAGATAAAACAGAGAAAATTTTTATTAGAAATACAACGACTTAAATAAGTCTTATATTCGCATGTAATAGAAATTTTAAAATGTTTACAAAAAGTTCTTTCGTAAATAATTATTGGTTATTTAAGACCTACGTTTACTAAAATTAATCATCCAAATATATTATTTTTTAAAATATATGATCTCCTTATAATAAGAAAAAGATATTGCATCATCTAAGGCATAAGGGATGAATACATTGACGCAAAAATATAACTTTAGCTATTGATAAATTTCGCCTTAACCAAAAAAAGAAATAAATATCTTTTTTTCTTTTAAAAAAAAAAAAATTCGATATGTACATATTTGCTCATATATGCATTAAATTAGAATAAGAATACTTTAAAAAGATTCAAATCAATAATATTTAAAACCTTTTTAAGTAAACAAAATAATTTTAATAGTGAATAGTGTAAATTAAAATCAATATTTGATAAATAATTAACTTATTAAAAGCTTTTATAAATCAGTACTTTAGCACTCAGTCATATTTTCATTAATAAATAAAAAAAATACATATTTACTTGCAAAATATTTTTTTAATAAATACAAAATAAATTTTTTATAAAATAATAATTTTAATCATTAGCACATTTCATTTTCTTCTCATGCAATGGGAATCCTATTCCAACATCACATTTTATTTATATATATATAATGACTTTTACTAAGTTAAAAGATTATACTATATAATTCTGGAAAGAAATACAGTTATATAATAAAAAAAAAAAAAAAAATTTTTTTTTAATATATATAATATATTAAAAATTATTTTATTATTTAGAAGGAACTTTGTATGGTGACATTTAAACATTTTAGTTTGAAACAGTTCACTCTAAAAAAATCCTATATTTTTATATTATAAAAAAGTTAATTACTAATAATTGTTTAGATAAAATATTTTAAAAAACTCACATATATAAGGAATAGGTTATGCACCTTCCTTATAGTAGTTTAATTTTATAATATTAATATTTATATATAAATATATTAGCAAAATATTGTTTATTTCAAAGTTAAATATTTTATAAAGTCAATGGAAAAGAAAACTTTAAAGTAGTAATTAAAAAATTAGCCCATGTGGAACAGAACAGTAGTAATTAAAAAATTATTTATATAAATAATTTTTTATACATATAAAAAAATAAGCCTAAAGGAGAAATCAATTATGTATACTTATATACATTAAATAGTTATTTTTTATATACAAAAATACATGCTTTTTTAATTATTTTATTAGTATTTTATTTATTTATTTTGAATATACATAAAATATTCAATTATATATTTTTCTATAGTAGTTGAAAAATACACTGACAAACATTTTTAATATCACATACTGTATACATGATATTAATAAAGAGTTAACCTCTGTCCGGTAATTATGATATATTTATAATTCTACTATTGTGACTTATTTAAAAAATTAAGATCAGAATACACTTATATTAACATCTAAAAGTAACAAAAAGCAACACTAGAAACTATATTCAAAGTTACTGGCTAAAAAAAAAAAAGTAATAATAATTATTGTGCAAATACAATATTAGTATAATTCTATAATTTTATGATATCCCAAGTCAATGGTATATCTGACGATAACTATTGGATAATTATATATTTTGTAATATAAATAACCTACAAGTTTACCCTATTTACTTATCCTAAATAATTTTCTCCAATGTTTTTTTCCATTTTATTTATATTATAATATGTAATATAAATGTGATATAATATAATAAGTAAAGTAGTATAGATAAATTATATATAGAATTTTGTTTTTTCAAAAAACTTTCATTACATAGCAGTATAACTAAAAACTAATCCAGTATAATTTCATTATCTATTTCTTATCCTAAAATTTTTTGACACATTATTATTAGTCAGTACTGTAAATTCATAAGTCCATTGCATTTATTTTGATACTATGACGAAATTAAACTATCACATGATTAAATCATTGTTTACCAAAATATTAAAAGACAATACTTTATTACCTCAGTGATTCGCACAGTAGGCGCAGCGTACATTACTTTTCTTTACCATGTCACACTCGTAACAGCATTTTTCTTAGTAGAACCTACCATTAATTTAACCCTAATGATTTTTATGGAAATAAATAATATCCATATATTAAAAATATTTTATAGAATATTTTTATGAAATATTAATTTGATTCTAAATCATTGTGTGATAAACTAACAAATTAGGAGAAGCTAAATACAATGAAACAAATTCAAGATCAAAAACAAAACCTGAAATATAGTCTTACTATCCTCAAAAATTGATCATTGAAAAAAAATAAAAATCCATAGTATAATGCAATCATATTTGATGACATTACACCCAGCTTTATCGAACCAATAGAGCAATAATAATGAGATACTTAGACAAGCAAATAGTTAAAACTAAATGATTATTTTACTTAAATTATGAATAACAAAGTTAACTAATAATTAAACAACAAATTTAACATGCAAGTACTATTGCACAAAAAAACAACAAATGATATAGACAAAATTAATAGTATAGGAATATAGATTTAATTTTAGAAATTCCTTTAAATAATGAGGAATATTAGAAAGATTTTGGTTATGATAGAAATTAAACAATAGTGAAAAATCTTAAATAAATTTAATAAAACATCAATAACATCAAAGGAGTATATACCAGGATCAATTTACAGACTAAATAGTAAATAAAATGATCAATTTCAAGCTCGATTAATAAAGTTATTGAAAAATGTGGGATTTTGGAAATAGTTAAAAAGAAAAATTATAAATTATGATCTAACAAAATCAGGAAATAAAATTTTTTATGCAAAATTTCACACAAACATAGACGAGAAAAATTTTATATATTTTATATAGAAAATGAAATTTTGAATATATATATTATATTACATATTTGATCAATTCTCAAAACTAATAGGAATGATGTGAGAATGGGTCAGTTCCAAACTCACAATCAACAGCGAATTCACAATTTTTTTTAAAAAAAAATTAGCAATAAAACCATGATTATATAAACAATCCCGCAATTGCTATTTAAAAATAAAGATAAATATTCTTTACTTTAAATGAATTTTTTAGCATGAAAATTTAAATTTTAAAAAAAAAATTGTTTTGTTTACATAAAATCCTTTATTTTTTCTTTTTTATGTTGATCCCTTATTTGCAATCAGACCCTTCTAAAAACCAATTTAGTAAAGGCTAGATAATAGGCAATAAGTTTAAGCACAAAGTGGTCAGAATTAAAATTAGTACTAAAATGAGCCATAATTATGAAACCATAATTATAAATCAGCATCAATAATATAAACTGACCAAAGATAAATGCATGGCATCAAATGGAGATTAATATATAAAGCATTTTCACGTTATTTAAAGTTTTAGAAATGATAAAATAGTGGTAACTTACAGCTGACTACTGACTGTATATTCGAAAATGTGAATACGGTATTTGGAAAATATATTTGTTTGAGAATAAATAATCATTTTGGGTGGAATAAATAATTTTTGTCGTCTCCTTAAAAAAAGTATTTAAGGCATACTATATAAATATTTTTGATATTATATACTTCTCATAATAAATTATTCATAATTAAAAGAGCACTCCGACATTCATTTCCAATGTATAAAATATCAGCTGCTTTACTATCCAATCATTAATTGTCAAATAAAAAAATTCTTCACTAATCGTATAATCAATCTATTAGAACGCAATAAAAAAACTACCAAAAAATATAATATAATACAATTAACATATTTCATTGTCAAAATAAATTATGTTGTCATTAATTTTGAAAAATTTTGGATTCATTGGATTTTTATATTTTTTTACCGATTTTTTTTCAATTAATCCTATAAACCAAAATTGTTAGCTAAATTTTTAATTTTGAAGTAGGTCATTAATATAATAATGTATATCTTTTTATCAAATAACTTTATTCATTAACTAATTTTATTCATATGAAATACAAAGAATTTTAGGAATTAATAAAACTGTGAAAATGTACTTAAATTGCATTAATTTATTTAATTTCATCACATTTTAATAATATAGAAATAATAAAAAATAATTGAGTTAATCTTTACTAAAAAATTATTTCCTCTGATTACTAAGTTCAACAAGCCGCAGCATTTGCTAATATTGAAATACCTTAAAAAAAAGTCAAAATGACGTTATTTGAGCCATCTATCAGAACTTTCTGTATTATACTTGCGTAAGATCTTTCATCTTATCATGCTCGCACAAATCCCTTTAGTTAAAACGAGAAGTAATGACAGGCAATTGTATAATAATATGAATGTGATCTTTGGAAGTTATAATTTACAGGTTTCATTATTTTGTCTCCAAGTTCTTAGGAACACCTTCAGTAAAATCAAATTCAAGTTCAATTTTAAGCAATGCCTAATACCTATGTATATCGTCAATATAATTTGGAACCGTGTACATCTAGCGCAAAAAATCCAAAAATACGTAAAATAAAATATTGCTTGCTCTTGGCCAGTTATTAACTAACAACTGTTTCTCCTGAACACCACGTAGAGGTGGCAAGCTTCGTTCAGGGAAAAAAAGAAACCACTAACCTGTAATCTTATACAACCAGTTTATAATTAATAGGATTAAAAAAAAAAAATAATAATATTTGGGTTGTTAAGAATAAAAATTGAGCAGAGACGTTCGGACATATAGATATATAATATAATAACGTTCACAACTTGAAAATTCTATATGTAAACTGTGTTTTTTTAGTTATGTTCTGGCCCAAGATACTACTACTTATGCACACATGCATTAAAAACAATAAAGAAAGTTATAAAAGAAAATTATTTACGTAAAAATCAAAACAAATAAAACAAATAATGCACATGTGCATCAGAACAAGAAAGAAATTATTTTTGTAAAATCAAAAATAAGCTTTCTCATCCCCCCATCTAATTATTTGGTTTACATATATACACAATACGTACTATGTACATACATACATAAAATACGTACGTATATATACGTAATGTGGGAAAGTCGATCGAGCAATAAACACAGGTTTCTCTACTCAATTTTATTAAATAATTTGTTTATGTATGGCTTTAACTTTTTTAAAGTTTTTAGCGTGGAGTTGGTCGTACCTACGGTTTAAAATGAGGTGTAGAGTTGGTTGTACCTTACCTATTACCATACATAACAAGAAAAAAAAAATAAAAGAAAAAGAAAGGCGAGAAGGAATAAGAAAGGAGAGAGGAGTTAAAGAGAATAAGAGGAAAAAGTGGCTATTTTATATTTTAATCATGTATCACTTAACCATGATGAGTCATATTATAAACATGTGAACTCCGTAGTATAAAAAATAGATATTAATCAGTAAACATGTGTTTGCAATAATTTCTCACGTAATCTTGTATATGACGTCAAATTTTATATATTATTTCAGTATTTACTGTGGGCGTTATATCATTACATCATTACATCATTAACCACGATCTCTTATTCATTAAAGCATCTAAACTTCGGCTATATTCAAATAAAATGGCTACAGTAGAGAAATCGTTCAAATAAACAAGTTAACGATCCATTTGATAAAGGCTAGTAATGTTATCCCATTGGTTATATAATTTAGGAGAAATTAAAATTTTTATCATTTTAGATATGATTATTGGGAATCTCTGCCTCAATGAATTACTTTATTATATAATAATCATTATATTTGTAATTAATGCTTTTATGATAGAAGTTGCGATAAAAGTGAAATTTTTAAACATCTTAAGTATAAAAAATTTTAAAATGATTATTGAATTTAGTTTGAATTAGTTTTTCAGTTATCATATCATAATTTTATTTTTGGATGCGTTTTTTAGGTCCATTCTTTATCAATAGACACTTCTTCTTCGATAGCAGATGGCACTTTACTGATAAGAGTTCTTTTATATTTCTCAAGACGTATTTTATTTGCTTTTCTAATTGGAACCGGTGTTTATATGAATTATATATACCTATTTTGTTACTATTTTGTATATTAAGAAATAAATTATCTTAAAATCATTAATACGACCTTAATAAATATAATATAAATACTTGCCTGGCACGACTAGAAAATTTACTAGTTAATGAAAACTTTGTAGACATACTATAGTTCATAGAAACTAATTTTTACTAAAATGGTTGAGTAAGAAGTTGTTGTTTGATTTTGGCATCTAAAAAATATGAATTATCTTTTATATGTGAATTTTTATGCTTAATCAAATTTTCGATCAACAAAAGTCAAATAGCCACATTATTTCATTGTGTTTTGTTTTTCTTATATAGACAAGAACAAAGGTGTACAAAAAGATGTAGTGGAAATCTAAAAAAAAGATATCTATACTATATGGCCCTCGTTACAACCTAATCCCATACATAAAGGAATAGTCCTTTTTATAAGATAAACAGGTTTGACCAATCTTATTCTATAATAGAAAAATAGGTGTCCTTTTTTTTAAAAAAAAAGTATCAACTAATCTGACATCACATATTTTTTTTCACCGAGGTGCCACACGTGGTGCGGGAATGTTGAGTCGTTTGGCCCTATCAGAAAAATGATCACGTGCCTGAGTTTCTTCGGAATAAAAAATGATCATTTATCGGAGTTTTTTTATAGGGAGTGCTTATCAAGTATGAAATAAGTTTCAAATTAAATTAACAAACAAGCGTTCTAAGCAAATATAGAACGATCTACTAATATTTATCACGTGATTAATATTTATTTTTATTATTATAGGTACTACGAAACGTAAAACAAATAATACTAATATGATAGATTGTTTCACCTATTTTTGATTTTAATAGTAAATTGTGGCGCTGTTGCCAATCATATTAAAATAAGCCTAAAAAAGATCAAAAAGAATTGAATGACTGCATAATACTGTATAAATCATATATGACATAGTTTAACTGTTAATTTATTTGAGTAGTTTAAAGTGGCGGTTAACTAAAATGGTAGGTGTCAAAAGCTATAAATGATTGTGGAGTTAAAACATGTACTGTACATTGGAATAGCTACATTTTTTATAACAAAGAATTCGAATAGTTCAATATTTAATAATTTTATAAATACGTACTATACAATAGTATATATAAATGAGGCTTGTATATAATCTTAGTTATTGATCCCAGTGAGAAGCAAGGTTATTTTTGGAGAGTAGGTTGAATATTCATATTATCAAAAGATTTTTGTTGAATATAATTTGCTGATAGTTCAGGCTTAGGAATGAGATGATGAATTTATTCTGGGGCGCAGGAATTTGTAGTAGTATTATTATCTTTGAATATACCCTATAAAAAATTTTATCCGTTATTTCTGTAAAAACTCCGTAAAAATGAGCCTTTCACAGAAAATGTAAATAATTCGATAAATTTCGTGATATAAGGCGGAAATATGAGCCTTTTACGGAAAAAAAGACGGAATATAAAAAACGGATCGACTTTTTTTACAGGGATAACGTTTGGAGGTATCCCAGAGTTATTTTTATTGATAAATTAAAAAATCTTGTTGTAGCATGTTTCATTGTTTCAATTGTTTCATGATTTTTTTGTGAATTTTAAAATATGGGAGAATTTTTTTTTAAAAGAAACTTCGTTCCGAATTTCCGAATGGCAAAGTAGAAAGTAAAAGTATGACCTAAAACCGATGATTAGATATATTTCTTTTCCTTATATATCAAGAAAATATCACACAACATGATTAAGTAACTGGCCACGGCTAAAAGAGCGGATTGGGAACTTTTTTTTTTGTTTTTCACGTTTTACCAAGATTATCAATTTGTAATAATAAATAGGATTACTTGTACGGCACAAAGTAAGAACGAATGTAATAACAATCAATTATCATTATGTTATAACAATCGTCTGTACACGCCTTTAAATATATTATGCATCGTATCTGTTTTAAAAAAGGATCGTTATTTGATATACTAAATTTATAAGGTTATGAAAGAGGTCCGAATGCTTAATGAAAGTAATAATGTACAGTACGTACAAATCATTATGATCATATTCAACCAAGCTGACCGAAGGTTAACCACTTGATGATCGACATTCCGATGTTCAAATCCGCTTCTTCGACTCAATAATTAATTGTTTATGGCAATCAACTATCATATTTAAATAACTACAATGAAACAATTAAACTTGGCTGGGTTAATCGCGATATACTTTGTTACGTGAAAATATGATAATATCATATGATATTAAATAATTTACCTGCAACTAATTAATTGTAATTTTACATAGATAGTTGATCAACTTTATACGTTACGCAAACAAATAAAAGAGAAAAAGAAACCCACTCCAAATATAAATACATGGCCATTCTTTTTTTTTAAAAAAAAAATTTAAATTCTCATAAATAAACACTATAAACTAACAGTATTTTAAAAATCGTTAGAAACTGAATTCAGATAACCGTGTCACACAAGGTTATTCTAATTTACCAATGAGTCAAACTAACTTCGGCGTACCTTCAATTATTGACCATAATAATAAAAACTTTCAACACGCTTCAAATTCTAATCCGAATTCAGATACTTCGAATATTAATAACATTAATATAACTACTCTTCAAAATATTACATATGAATTTTATCTTCCTTTACCAAATGATACACGTATTTATCATGTTACTTATACCGAATTAAATTTAATAGAAATCGCGCTACTCTTGAATAATAGAATTGATTTATCCCACATTCCCAATAATCGACTTCCGTACCATTATAATGTACAACGTTTAATTCGGCAAGAAATTATTCAACAATCTGTTGGTTATCAACAAAACACTATCCCACAACAATCTTTCGATACTATGGATATTCAACCGATTTTCCAAGAGCATCCAGACGACAATGCTTACGATGCATCTTCAATTCCTTCTATTCAACAGTCTCTTGAATATCAACAAGAAGCCGTCCCACAACAATTTTTTGATAATAATACATTTGAATTTTATCTTCCTTTACCAAATGATGTATATATCTATCATGTTACTTATTCCGAATTAAATTCAACAGAAATCGCGCAACTCTTAAACAATAGAATTGATTTATCCCACATTCCTGATCATCGAATTCCATATCATTATAATGTACAACATTTAATTTGGCAACAAATTGTTCAACAGCCTGTTGATTATCAACAACAAGATGCTATCCCACAACAATCTTTTGATACTATGTTCCAAGAATATTCAGTTAATAATGCTTACGATATATTTCCTATTCAACAACCTATTCAAAACACCACCCTACAACAATCTTTCGATACTATAGATATTCAACCTATTTTTCAAGAATATTCAAATAATAATGCTAACGACGCATCTTCAGTTCCTCCAAACAGTCCTGAATATGGATACAATGGAATTCAATCACATCAAAATAACTAATGCTAAACCCAAATTATAATTTAAGATAAACATGTAATATTAAGTATGTCATTTATGCTGTAAGAAATATAATTATAATTATATGTTATAAATTAATTAATATAGATTCAAATATTTTTATGTTTAATTTAATAAGCTTGCGTATCTGATATTTATTATTATTATTATATTGGTCCTCTATTTTTATCCCATTTCCAATATTATTCAGTAATCTGGTATTTTTTTTTTCATCCAAATATACCGGACTACACCATTTTAAGAATAATTTATAAATATTAGTAAACGAAACATCTATTTATTACCTTTAATTTCATTTTGTTATTTAAGTAGAAATTATTAAATTAAAAAGATTTATTAACTTAGATTGAATATATATAAATCCTTTTGGGTCACTTTTATTTCGAATATATATATTAAACAAAAACTTCTAATAATGGAAATTATAGTCTTCATTTATATCAATTTATACAAGAGATCTATATATAGATCCTACAAAAGTAGGGTTGAATTTTAAGGATATTTCAAACAATAAGATTGGAACGTAAGAATGTCTAAGGTAGAATATCTATTACATGTTGTTAATTATAAGAAAATATCATGAGTCAATAAAAATAAGAGAATGTTTACTTATAGTATCTGACGTAAATCGTCATCTGAGACTTAAATTTAATAAAATGATTCATAATATACATCATTTTATGGTGTAGAAAGTTCTAAACGACTTAAATCACTTAATTACTTTAGTCCTCTTATTTGTTGAAGAAAATATATTTATAGACAATCGAGAAAAAAAAATTGAGACTTCGTAATATAATTTAAAGATTTATTCTTCCAAGTTACATGAAGTCGCAATAGCTTTAAATTTACGATACACTTCAATATAATCTATCATAATTGCCAACAAACGAATTGGGAAATCGAATTTCAGCTGGTTTTGGATGCTTTATCAAGTCTTTTTTAATTGTTCAAGTGTTAATCTGATAATGATTTTTTTTTAACATAAATTTACGTTAATTTTTTTTAAAAAAAATTTCAAAAATTTCAAACAATTATACTCATTTGAACTCAAGTGATTTAAGATTTTCTTCGGGCTGAGTAACTGGCCCAATTCGTAGCAACCTATGTACAGTATTAGAAAAAAAAAACTAATATTCAAAAATTTATAAAAAACTGTAGGTTTAAAGGTTAAATATCTGAACAGCGACTAATTCATCGCGACTTTCCGATTTTGCCAATCCTCCCATATATTTTCCGGTAAGAAATTTATTAAAAAACAATTAAAACAATAATTATCTTTTAATATAAAAAAAGCACCAATAAGTACAGTAATAATCACCCTTCGCTCCTCATGGAATAATTCCAACCTAAAGTTTTTAGAAATAGAAATTTACACACAAGTTCAGCATAAACAGGATGTAAGTCAAATTCTATCGATCAAACAAACTATAACGCGTTTGAAGTCCAATGAAAGAACTGAACACGATTGATTTAATGCTGATGAAATGCTTTAATTTGAAGTTTATCTTCGATATCTACAAACGAAAATTATTACTATAATTTCGTATCTCTATCCACTTACGGTAATTCTTCAAATATATTAGCACTAGTAAGTACCCAAGATGAAATATTTCTTGCAGCAACGTATAATCCTATAATATATAAAGATTGTTCTAGCAAATACTATAAACATTTTTTACTTGGATATTAATTCCACTTATTACATCACATTCGGGTGGGCATGGTTTTTTCATCATGGGTGACAAATAGGCAACAGACCACTCAGAAAAAAAAGTCGGTGAGATAAATGCGTTCTCGCTAGTCACGTGAAAAATGACAAACAAATAGATGTCACACACATATTGCAAGTCACATGATATTAGTAAATATGAGACGCAACAGTCGCAACACGCAAATCATGGTAGATAGGAATGACAAATTATCATCCGTATCACATCATTCAAAAAAATGTTCAGAGGACAGAAATTTTTTGGTAGTTAATATCTTACTTATATATCACCATTCCATATCTTTGGACAATTGAACTTTATAAAAATAGATGATGAATGTTCATTTATTCTCGTTAAAATATAATTTATTCTTATAACAAATTTCTTAAATAAAAATAGAGTTAGGATAAATAGTAATAATAATAAAATAATGTAAAAATTATCAATGTAATTATTAATTAAATGAAGCATATCAACATCAAATGCATGTAGTGTAATAATATCATTAGCTTATCGCATTTTACTTTGATTGATTTTGAGAGTATCCAAATTTTCAGGGATAGCACCATTTGGAGAAATTGTAGTAATTAAGCCTGTATCATAAGCATTGTTGTCTGAATATTCTTTGAGAGTAGGTTGAATATTCATATTATCGATTGTTATTGAATTTATTGAATGATATTTTGTTGATAATTGACAGGTTTAAGGTATACGTAATATTGGGGTGTACCAGTTTATTCTTGACGATCATTATAATGTATAGTAATCCCTGTAAAATTCACGTCCATAACTCTAGATTCTTCTTATTGTTTTCATTCCAAATTCTGTGAAAACGCTCCAATAGTTGTTTTTTTCATATGATACCTCCCTTTTCAAAAAAAAAAAGTAAATTCCAGCCTTTTTAGCTTTTTTGGATACTTCTCAATAAGAAAAAAAATGTTTTTCTTTAGTATTTTCAAAAGAGTGAGGTATTACGTTGTTCTTTGGGTTCTCGTGTATTTGTCTAACCTTTCATTATTGCACAAAGAGAAATAATGCATAGTTTATCGAATTTTTAAAATTTCGGAAATTTTTAATGGCTTCTATTTCAAAGTGTGCGCAGATAAATTACTTTTATCAGAAAATAAAGTCAAAAAATCCGAATGAATCTAAAATACCCGATATTCAATTCATAACCGGCATAAATTAAACTTGAGACAGATTTTTTAACTAAATATAACTTTTTTTACGATACATTAAAAGTATCACTTAGTTCTTTCAAAAAGATTTTTACGTGACGAGCCAACCATTAATATAGTTGTATTGTTGTAAAATTTGGTTGGAAGTTTTATATGTACGTATGTACAGTACGTTGTTGATAGTAAATAGCTGAGAAAGTGAATTCTTTATTATACAGTAAGCGTCAGAACTACTTTTTATATAATTTTATTAAAAAATATCAATAATTTAAATAAATTTCTAATTACATGTTTCAGAATAATATTTATTAATCAATAACTATTTTACATTAGATTTATATGACTGCCACCAACTAAAATAATATTATTTTCGTTTAAAAACAAGATCTTAAATAAAAGTATTATAATTTTAAAGGTTAAATTTGCTTTTATAGTTTGAAAACATTCTATTTTTTTTGTAAATTTATAAAAGTTTACGTGTGACGAAAAATCCAGAAATTTGAATATTTACTAATAACAAGAAAGTTTCCTAATATTATTTCATCGGATTTATTCGACTCAATTCCCATATATGTCAGCTTAAATTCGTTTGATAGAATATTATGTAAATAATAAAAGTAATACTAAATTATTGTATTCCTAATATTTATGCATATTATATAATTTAAATTTATTTACTAATAGATAAAATTGTAAATTATTTATACTGTATAAGATATAATTGTTGTTTTCAATATTTTTTTATAGTCTAATAAGAAATTCGTGTTAACGAAAAAAATAACTGTAAAGAGTAATTACTAAATGATTCATTCGTTTATTGTTTAATTGGTGAAAAAAAAAATTATCTTTAGAGTTTTATAAATTGGATAAGAATGTTTTAATCATGGTTGTATGAAATACATATTTATAAGAAATAATATATTATATCGAAATAATAAATTTTAAAATATATATTAAAGGTTATGCTCCATACAAAATTTGATAGCAGTTTCGTCACAATTATAATCATATAATCCTTAGCTTTTCTATATCTTTTATACAACCAATACCATTATAATACATCTTTCCAGAGTTATACATTGCCACTCTAAAACCATCTTTGGCAGCTTTTTCAAAATATTTAAGAGCTTCTGAAAAATTTTGTTCAACACATTTGCCATGATATAAACAATCTCCATATCTTAATTTCGCTTCAGGGAATTCATTTGATTCATCATCAGCAACTTCTTTAGACAATTCAGCAACAATTTTATCTTTATTTGGGGGACTTTCGACAAATCCTTTTGAAATGTAATATGCTTTACAATATTTAGCTAGAATTTGATGATTACGGTTTATTGTACTCGTCTCGCCAAGGTTTACAAGGATTTAAAGCATTTGTATGTGGTTATTATACAGTATCTCCAATAAGTTTGCCTTTTCTATCACACAATTTATGTTGTTTTTCTGCATCAGTGAGTGTCATGTATGTAAATGATTTAAAATCTGGTAAATTACTTGGAAGGGCATGTGCATCTTGGTCAATGCTGTATGCTCGTTTGGGAGTAGGAATTAACGAAGTGCTTGGTCGCTTTGAATAATCTTTGACACAATTTCTAAGAACTTCAAATATTTTTGTAATGTCTGGTCTAAAATATGGGTCTTGATGAACGGCTAAAAAGTATATATAAAAAAAAGAAGAAATTAAGTCTAACAAATAAAATTATTATTTAAAATATTTTCTTTTACATACCTTCAAATTGTAATTGTTTGAATTCTTCTGGCATTTGACTATTTTCAGATAATAATTCTCTATACATTTTATTACATACCTTATCAACTATTTCCACAGTATTATTATTAGTATCTTTATATGGAATTCTCTCTTCAGCAATTTCCTAAAGTAAGATTCCAAAACTATAAATCTCACATTTATAATCATATTTGTAATTTGGAGCCCTTTCTAACCATTCAGGTGCACAATAGCGAACTCTTTCTAAATTTTGTACTTGAATTAATGCAGGTGCAGTTAAACGACTTAATATGATAAAATCTGCAAGTTTTGCTGTTTCATTGAGTGTGATTAATATATTAACAGCTCTAATATCACGATGAACAATCTAAAAAGAAAATTAATAATTCAATAACTAAAAAAAAAATTTCACTTTTCAAAAGCTGGGATTTACCTCTACAGTTCTTAGAAAATTTAATCCACGAGCGATATCAAGAGACATACGTAATTTTAATTTAAGGTCGAATCGATCTTTATAGTTTGTGTAAAATTCACGTAAATTCCATATTCAGCCAATTCAGTCACTAAATACCAATTATTTCCTTCAGAAACAAATCCATAAAATTTTATAATATTTTGCCAATTATGAAGTTCTTTAAAAATTGTAACTTGATTTTGTACCAAACTTTGGTTCTCTTTATCAGAGATAATTTTAAAAGCGAATTCTTCATCCATACTTTTTATGTTGTACCATTTAGTCACATGTCCATAATTACGTGGTTCCTTACTATCATCCCGTTCATAATTACTCAACTTAGTGGATGTACCAACATATTATCAATTTTCTTTTGGATGTAAGAACTTTTATTCATAAACTTTTCCATTGTCTTATTCATTGCACTGACTTTTGCAACTGTAGAGGAAAACTTATTACTTAAGTCTGTAATGTAGTCTTCAACCTCTTTTATATCATTTCCAATATTTTTTTCGTCAACCGTAGTACCAGACACCATTTCTTGTAGATACTATAATTATAGCTTATAATTAATTTAACGTTCAAATAAATTTGTTGATAGAACTAAATTTTTAATCTTACTTTAGCTACAGTAAATCATCTTTTAATTGTCAAAGTTCATCAGAAATTTTAACGTGAATAGAAAAAAAACAATAAATTAATACAAATATTAAATTCTCCATATAATTCCTTAAAAGTTTTCTCAATACTTTTCGCTTTAATAAAAAATGTTGCGGAACTTTTTTTTAATTAAAATGTCTAAAAAAAACATTTTCGCAACTTTTTTTTTAATAAATTTTCTATTACATTTTTCACTTATCAAAAAAAAAAAAAAAAAGTTGCGAAACGTTTTTTTATTAAATTATCTATTAAAAATGTTTTCGCAACATTTTTTTTTATAAAACTTTTTAAGAAAAATTCATGCGAATTTTCTTCAACCTGTCAGGTCAGGTTCGGAGTTCTGGAACCTGTAAAATTAAACATATTTGGTTTATTCAGCTGTTAGATAGATTTTAAAACGAAGAAAAGAAATGAAATTTTTTTATAAATATGAATATTGATGAAAGAAAGTTTTGAAATTGAATAGTTACTATTCTACCTCTTAATCCTAAATTATAGTCATCTAATTTTTCTCTTGTTTATTAAAAAAAAAGTTTTTCATATGATGATAGAAATTATTTTTTTTTTTGAAAAAAAGAATGTCACATGATGATCTCTATTATGTTCGTTAACTTCTAAAGTTCAAAAATTTTATTGACCGGTGTAATGCCGTAGTATACATAGTAAATCTATTAATTACGTGGCGCAGTTTTATATTTAAATTTACTGTATAAATTTTATTTTGTTTAATTTAGTTAGTTTAACTTGTTTTATCACGTGCGTCCGAGAAGACGTTAAACTAATTGATCATTTGATTTAGAATATTAGGTGTTACAGTAGATTGATGAGTATATGATATAATATTGATGTAATGTGTGGAAGAAAGGACCAATTAGGGTCCGTAATGACCCTAAACTAAGGATTTATTTGGGATCGACTGAAGTATAAGATAATGTGTTACTAATGATCATCAAATTGTTAATCATGAAATAATGTGAAACATACTTGAGGAACCAGT
>QZLH01000054.1:11084-33276 GCA_003833135.1 Oehlia diaphana | reverse complement strand
GATCAAATAATCAGATTATTGGAAGAATTACCGAAAGTTAGAAGTACAGCCAAAGAAAATATACAAAATGCTCAATCAAGACAAAAAGAATATCATGACAGGAAAATAACTAAAGAACACACCTTTGGAATTGGGAACAAAATATTACTTTACGATAAAGCCAAAGTACAACAATTATCTGGAAAATTGGAATCAAAATGGTTGGAACCATTTTACATACATGAAATATTACCAAATGGAGCATATAAAATTAAAAATATCAAGGGAATTATCAGAAAAACACCTGTTAATGGGAACAACTTAAAGCTTATTATACATCAATGAGCAAATGAAGAAACGCATGTTTGATCTAGTGGATAATGAGACCTGAATTCGATTCGTTAGATAAATTTAATGAGGGCATTAAATTTTCACGTGGGGGATAGTTGTAATGCTGTAGTATACATAGTAAATCTATTAATTACGTGGCGCAGTTTTATATTTAAATTTACTGTATAAATTTTATTTTATTTAATTTAGTTAGTTTAACTTGTTTTATCACGTACGTCTGAGAAGACGTTAAACTAATTGATCATTTGATTTAGAATATTAGGTGTTACAGTAGATTGATGAGTATATGATATAATATTGATGTAATGTGTAGAAGAAAGGACCAATTATGGTCCATAATGACCCTAAACTAAGGATTTATTTGGGATCGACTGAAGTATAAGATAATGTGTTACTAATGATCATCAAATTGTTAATCATGAAATAATGTAAAACATACTTGAGGAACCAGTAAAATTAGAGTGCATAACTTTTATAAAGGGACGGAATATTCCAAGTATCAAAAATATCGGAGTGAATAATCTCAGAAAATTTTAATTAAAAATTCATTTAATCATTTTTTTTTTTGTATTTTTAAACTAAGAAAATGTATTAATTTGTGTTATGAATAAAGAGATAATTTGTTAATATCTAAGGTGACAATGTGACTTATCACGGACTTAGGTATTACACCGGCAAAATTTAGTAAAAAAATGGTCGACAAGCCACATATTTAATTAGTAAACCGGAAATGTCCAGTGACTGTTATTTAATATATAAATTATCTTGAGATATTCTGTTTATGTGAAGTTACGGAGTTTTTTTTCCGTTGATAATTATTAGAAATTAGAGATGCGCATGTACAATGGTACACGTCAAAATGTCCAACAATCAATTTATAACAATCGTTTAATGCCAGAACATTCAAATATACTTAAAAAGGATCGTTATTTGTCATTTGAGAATTTCTGAATGTAAAATAATCGCAGTCGGTTAAAAGAGACTGACAGTTATACATTAAATAAAGTTGCTTATTGATTATTCATCAATTCATTTTCCTTCTTGTTATCTTGTGCAATGTTTAAAGCAATGTGAGTAATTAGTGAAGAAAAATTATCAAGTTCATTTCTGACTGATCAGATTTTTGATCAGGGTTTGAGTTGATGATTATTAATTATTATAAAGCCAAACAGGATCATGTCGTTTTTAACATACTGATAGTTTTTAGATAGATTATTATTACAGATATTTTTGACGCATTACGTCATTTGGGTTAAATATCACATACTGTATATAATTTATTTATTATTTTTTTTATATGGAACACAGTTATTGAGTTCAATAGAGAATGTCTTGGGTGAAGAAATTATGCAACTTGATCAGTTACGGATCCACAAAAAAATAAAATTTTTGCTCGCAATTTAAAAATAAGCAAAAATGAAAGTATTAATTATTGTTGGAAATTATTTTGAGTACATTTTTTGACCGGTTAAACCGATTTTGCGGTCAAAATCCTAACAATCAAAAATGGATAGGCAATTAAACATATAGGGTTGTAAAATTACATTTTAGGTTGTGTAACTTAATTAATATACAGTGTGTCACGATTGTATTACAAGTAATATAAAGTGCTTTGTTAAATTTTATAATATATACATATTTTTCAAATTTTAAAAAAAATTGCCAAAGAATTTTTAATTAGTACAAAAATTAAAGTAGAATATCTCAACAACCTAATCAGTAATTCAAATCACGCCAAATTTTTATACATTATGTTCAATTTGAATCGCTAATTTATAATAAGAAATACTATCAATCACTACACAAAGTATAATGGGACAATGGGCCGATTTGGGAATGAACAGAACATGTGATTAATAATTTTGTTTATTTTGTTTAATTATGTATTCAATCTAGGGAAATAGTTTTTACCATTATATCTTGGAAATCATGCGACTTTCATTATGTTGATAAACTCAGTCATCTACTTATTGTCTGGAGCGTAGCGAAGGACTATTTATTGTACGGAACTAGATAAATTTGTACTAGTACCGGTTTAACCCATGCATTTTTCCTTCCTCACTATAATTTAGCTCCTGCTTATTTCCTTTTATGGTTTGTATCACATTTTTTGTAATGCTTTATTTTTAGCAACACATTTTGTAATACTTTGTCACATTTTTGTAGCCTCAACGGTTTCTTCAAAATGTTGATCAACTTTGCCATGTTTGGTTAACTAAAAACGCCTATCATACTTATTTTTTACTAGCTCTGCATAAATATGCAATGATGCAATGATGCTATCTGGAGGAAAAACTTAAAGTGGTAACGTTAATTCATAAATATAGTATGCATAATCTACATCATGCCGGCAAAATAATTATACAGGATGAAAAACTAATCCGAAGTGTGATGTTTAGACATTACACAACTTTGTTTATTATCTTGTATATACATAAAGAGAAAAGAAAAAAGATATATATAAATACGTTGTTATTTTTTCTTTAAAATTTTCACCAGTACACAAACAGTATAAACCCAACAATTTAAAAATTGTTAGAAACATGGATTATTCTAATTTATCAATGGGTCAAATTGGAAATAACTTCATTAATAATTCTAATGTGATTGCTCCTGCGCCTCATAATAATACATTTGAATTTTATCTTCCTTTACCAAATGATACACGTATCTACCATGTTATTTATACTGAATTAAATTCAACGGAAATCGCGCAACTCTTGAATAATAGAATTGATTTATCTCATATTCCAAATCATCGACTTCCATATCATTATAATGTACAACATTTAATTTGGCAACAAATCACCATCCCACAACAATCTTTTGATACCATGAATGTACAACCAATTTATCAAGGATATTCCACTTGTGATGTATCTTTAATTCTTCCTACTCAACAATCTGTTGATTATCAACAAGATGCTATCCCACAACAATCTATCGATACTATGGATATTCAACGTAATTTCCAAGAATATTCAGATGATAATGCTAACGATGTATCTTCAATTCTTCCTATTCCTGTTGATGATTATAAACAAGAAACCATCTCACAACAATCTTCTGATAATATAAAATTTGAATTTTATCTTCCTTTACCAAATGATGCACATGTCTATCATGTTATTTATACCGAATTAAATTTAACGGAAATCGCGCAACTCTTAAATAATAGAATTGATTTATCCCACATTCCCGATCATTGACTTCCATATCATTATAATGTACAACATTTAATTCGTCAACAAATTGTTCAACAACCTGTTGATTATCAACAACAAGATTCTATTCCACAACAATCTTTCGATACTATGGATATTCAACCCATATTCAAATAATAATGCTAACGATGCATCTTTGGTTCCTCCAATCAGTCCTGAAGATGGGTACAATGGAATTCAATTGCATCAAAATAACTAAGGCTAAACCCAAATTATAATTTAAGATAAAACTGTAGTATTAAGTATGTCATTATATGCTGTAAGAAATATAATTATATTTATGTTTATAAATTGACTAATATAGATTCGAATATTTATATGTTTAACTTAATAATCTTCTTAGTTTTTTAAGAATGGGTTTGATAGAATTGCATATCTGACATTATAATTATATAATTATTATTATTATTATATCAGTCCTCTATTTTTATCACATTTCCAATATTATTCGGTAATCTGGTATTTTTTTTTCATTCAAATATACCATACTACACCATTTTAGAATAAGTTATGAAATTAAACAAAATATCTATTTATTACCTTTAATTTTGATATTTAAGTAGAAATTATTAAATTAAATAAGATTTTGTTAACTTAGATTGAATATATAAATCCTTTTGGGTTACTTTCTTTCGATAATATATATTAAATAAAAACTTCTAATAATAGAATTTATGGTCTTCATTTATATCAATTTATACAGGAGATCTATGTATAAATCCTACAAAAGTAGGGTTGAATTTTAAAGATATTTCAAACTATAAGATTGAAACGGGAGAATGCCTAAGGTAGAATATCTTGTACAGTTGTTAATTATAAGAAAACATTATGAGTCAATAAAATAAAAGAATGTTTATTTCAGTTACTTATAGTATCTGACGTAAATCGTCAATTTAATAAAATGATTCATAACATACATCATTTTTATGGTGTAGAAAGTTCTAAACGACTTAAATCATTTAATTACTTTAATCCTCTAAATTTACTTTATTTGTTGAAGAAAATATATTTATAAATAATCGAGAAAAATAACAATTTGAGACCCCGTAATATAAATTAAAGACTTATTCTTCCAATCGCGATAGCTTAAATTTACGAGACACTTTAATGCTTTTTCCGATGTAATCTATCATGATTGTAACAAACGAATTGAAATTGGAATTTCAGCTGATTTGGATGCTTCATCAAGTCTTTTTTCAATTACGTTAATAAATAATTTTTTTTAAAAAAAAAGACAAAACCTTTTTCAACACTTAAATTCAAGTGATTTAAGATTTTCTTCAATCCAAACCTCAACTTTTGAATTTTGTAACTGATTAATCGTGATTGATATATTTTCTCGGTAAGAGAACTAATATACAATAATTATCTATTAATTGTCTGGAGCGAAGCGAAGGACTATATACGTTTTCGAAGGGTATGTCAATTGTGTCACGTGACTATATCCGGTTGTCCGCACGCATCACGTCCTTGAAATTTCGTAAAATAAATTTGTGGACTTACAACAGTTTCCGTTTCCTAGTATTAAATAAAAATCAATACCCTTCGGCACAGAATAATTCCAACCTAAAAGTTTTTTAAAATAGAGATTAGTATTCTTATATAACATGAGTTACATCAAAGTTCAGTATAAGTAGTTTATGTATCAAATTCTAACGATCACCAACAAACTATAAAGTTCAATAAACATGATTGATGAAAATACTTAATCTTGAAACTCATCTTCAATATCTACATAATGTATTAGCACGAATGAAAAATTTGCTTGCAGTATTTAGAAAATTGTTCAAGCAAAATAATTATTTACTATTCCACTTCGAATGACATCATCTAATGATCTCTTGAGTTCTTCAGTTGGAGTTCGAAACTCATAAACATGACTCATTGACTTATGTTCAATCGGTTCAGATTCTCATATAAATTCTCCACAAGATTTTTCGATGATTTCCTCCTAAATATTTAGTGATTTAAAAGTTTAAAAATCATAAGAAAAAAATCAAGAAAAATTTTAAAAATGTATGCAGTATGATGCTGTGCTGTAACGGTATATAATATTTTATAAATGATGTATGTTAACTAGAAGAAAATTAACCTATTCAGAAAAATGATCACGTGTCTGAGTGTCTTCGGAATAAAAACTGGAAAAATGATCATTTATCGAAGTTCTTTCCAGAATTTTTTTATAGGGACAGTAAGGGTAATGACAGTTGCTACGTAATATACATTAATTATTGTTCAGTCGATTAGGAATATGCGGATTTTACTGACCGATATTTATAGGAGACATCCAATATTAAAATCAAGCATTAATTCCTATTGGTCACCGCGGTATTCATAATGACCGAACTATAACTCAGTTATTGGATGGGGATATCAGTCTTTGACCGATATCTCTATTCCCCATCCACGGCAATAACTATTTATTATAGGTACTACGAAAAATAAAAACCCTGTAAAAAATGTTGATCCGTGGTTTATATGTCCATGTTTTTTCCGGGAATGTATCATTTTCATGGAATTTGTTTTAATTTGAAGCTTATCTTTGATATCTACAAGCTAAAATTATTACTATAAATTCGTATCTCTATGTAATTCTGCAAATGTATTAGCACTAGTAAGTGCCTAAGATGGAATATTTCTTGCAGCAACGTCAGTATAATCCTATTTTTTAATAATATATAAAAAAAATTGTTCTAGCAAATACTATAAACATTCTTTACTTCGATATTGATACCCTTTATTACATCAGTTTTTTCATTGGTGACAAATACTAGCAGCTAGGCATATGACCACTCAAAAAAAAAAGTCGCTGAGATATACTCTCTCCGGTCACGTGCAAAGTGACAAATAGATGTCACATTCATATTGCAAGTCGCATGATATCAGTAGAACGAGATGTTTGCGTAACAATTCATTAGCAAAATTATCTTCTTGACCCTGTACCACTTACTTTCTTGACCCGCATAATATATTATACAATAAGCTGGTCAAGAAGATAACATGAGGAGGGTCAACAACGTAATTTTTGCAAGAGAGAGGGATGTTTCTATACATGACAAATGGACACCCTTCAAAAAAAAATATTTAGAGGACAAAAAATTTTTTGATAGTCAATAATTAAATATCTTACTTATCACCAATTAATGTACACTTGTACAGTATATATCATGAAAATGGTTTGAAAAAAATTATTTGCCTGTCATTACCTATATCTATCCCATATCTTTGGGCAATTGGACTTTATTGATGAATGTTCATTTATTCACATTAAAATATAATTTATTCTTATAAACAATTTCTTAAATAATAATAGAGTTAGGACAAGTGAATATTATTTTTGTAAAGAATATTAGTAATAATAAAATAATGTAAAATTATAATGTAATTATCCACCAAAAACCACCCTTTAAAAACTAAAAGTTTTGGATCATAAATTAAATGAAGCATATCAACATCAAATGTAATAGTATCATAAGTTTACCACATTTTACTTTGATTGATTTTAATTATTTGATGTAATTTGTCCTGATTATCCAAATCTTCAGGGGTAGCACTGTTTAGAGAAATTGTAGTAATTGAGCCTGTTATTATCTGAATATTCTTTGAAAGTAGATTGAATATTCATATTACCGATTGTTATTGAATGATATTTTGTTGATAGTTAAAGGTTTAGGAATGTATTATTCAGATATTGTGCGAATTTTTGTTGAATTAATTTGGTATACGTAATATGGTAAATACGTGTATCATTTGGTGAAGGAAGAAATTCAAATGTATTACTCTGAGGCGCATAATAGTAGTATTATTAAAATATAAATTTGTCCTTGATTTATATTAGGTATTCTGTTTCATTATTATTACGATGTACATCAATACATGAACAACGGTACGCGGTGTAGTGCCGAAATTATCTAGTGAATTTATTAATTGTGGGACACAGTATTATATTAGTCTAAGCGTATAAAATTTTAAAGATTTTTTATTTACTGCGGTCCGGAATGACGTTATACTATCAAATATATTAATATATTTGATGGGAAATACATTTTTGAGAATTATTTTGTTATTAGAGGTAAGATCCGTAATTGACGTAAAACTATTCTTGTGTAAATATCTTGTGTATTATTTTATTTTATATATGTTATTTTAATTAGGTTATAATTTTGTGCAGTGATATTTTATTAGTTCTTACAATGGGTTATCTAAATTAAGTCCTCGAAATATTATAAATAGAGAGCGAATTCCTTTCTGTTAGAAATTATCAAAAGCACGACCCCATGTAATTCCACATATAATTTCTTATTCGATTCTTTTTGCCTTTTTCTTATAATGAAAAGTGCCTCATTAATTATTTTAATTAATGATTTCTTAGAAATAATAATGAAGGGAAACTATCGAAGTTTTAGCATAGAATTTAAGAAATTAACTTTTTACTTAGAATTTTGAGAAATTAAATTGTTAGTTTAGAATTTAAGAAATTACCTTTTATATCATATTAGAAGTAGTTTATTATATTATATTAAGTGTGTAACTCGGGACATTTGTTATTATAAATAAAGGACGTTCTTTTGTAACTTGAGGTGGGGCTCAAGTCTTACGACGGCACAACGTCTAACAATCTTTGTGAGATTTTTAACGCCATTTAACGCCAGAACCATTCAAATATAAAATAAAAAAGGATTGTCATTTGATTGAGATCGTCGTTTTGAGATACTAAATGGATTTGAGTGTACATGCAATGATGGTATGATGCAAATCGTTATTTTTGACTACATTAAACGAAACTGGCCGTCTCGAAAAATCGAAAACTTAATTTGCATTAAAATCAATTTTCGATTTTAGCAAAATCGATTCTAATTCTCAATGATAATTTACCAGTTACTTTTATTACGGTACATATTCAATATGAATATTAAAACTGTAAAATAACCACAATTTACGCAGTCGGTTAAAGAGACCGTCATATTATACATTCAATAAAGTTACTTATTGATTTTTCAATTCATCTTCCTTCTTGATATCTTGTGCAATTTTGAAAGCTATGTTAATTAGTGAAAAAAAAATTTATTATTAGTAGGCCTGATTGATCGGAATTTTGATTATTTGATGATGAAATCATGCAACTTGATCAGTTACGGATCCACAAAAAAGTAGAATTTTTGATCGTATGGACTGTTTAACTGATTTTGCGACCAAAATCCGTACAATTACATTTTGGGTTACGTTACTGTAACTTAATTATGTTTCAAGTATTTTACGAGTCAACAATGTAACACCTAAGCCCGTGATAAATCACGTTGCCACCTTAGGTATTGACAAAATAATATTTTATTAATGATAAAAATAAATATATAATATGCTTGGTTTAATAATACTAAATAATGGTTAAATATTTATCAAAATTCGTAACCTAATTTTCAGGAGGTTGGATTTCCTTGCTTTTTATAAATTCCAGGGCTTCATTTTCATTCGTTCCTTAATCATTGATTTCAATTCACTATTTGATACCATATCTATTGATTCTCATTATGATCTGGATCTACTAATTAATCATCTGATAATTACTTGACTTATCTTTTCCTAAATTTGGTAGTTTAACGTCATTCTGGACCATATCTTCTGTTAATCCCACTAGTTTAACGTCATCGCGGACCATTTTTAATATAATTTAAATTACTAAAAATTTATATACTGATTTTAAATATAACACTGCGCCACTCAATTAATATATTTACTATGTATACTACGGCATTACAACAATTATAATATTAAAAAATAATTAAAATTTATTATGAAGTATTTTTTATGTGATGCATTTTTGTATCATACTTATTTTTACCATAATTTCTTTTTATAATGATAGCTTGTTATAGAAATTTGAGAAAAAAAAGGACATTTTTTGATCTGATTTTGGTAATTATTTTGGTATAGGATAAATATAACAGATAATTATAAACAATCCATTCATTATGTTTATCAAAACTCGGGTCAACTAATTTATTAATATCATGACAAACAACCAAATCTTTCATAATGTTGATCAACCTTCCATGTTCGGTCAACTAAAAAACGCCTTTCGTACTTATTTTTTACTAGTTTTGTATAAATATGTATATAACTTCAATGATGATAATATGCAATAATAAGCCGAAGAGAAACCAAAATTGAGTCATTTTTTTTGCATTCACTTGTTTAATAAATGGTAGGGCAAGATTGCAAGAAAAACTTTATAATACATTTTATTTTTCTTTTAAAAAAATATAAAATCTTCACCAGTACACATACAATATAAATATTAGAAACATGGATTGTTCTAAATTATCAATGGATTAAACTGGAAAATAACTCCATTAATAATTCTAATTCGATTTCTCCTGCGCCTCAAAATAATACATCTGAATTTTATCTTCCTTTACCAAATGATCATAATATTCACGTTACTTATATTCAACAGAAATCGATATTAAATTATTTTTATACGTTACAATTTAACATTTGATGGTTAATATAAATTCAGTATTTATATGTTTTACTTAATAAGCTTTTATTATAATTTATGTTGTTTTGATATATTATTATTATTATTTTATACCAGTTCTTTTTTTTATCACTATATCCATTCACCCGGTAATCCGGTAATTTTTTTTATTATTCAAATATAACATGCTACAATTGCGATATTCTATTTTAAGAATAATTTATTAAAGATTAAATGAACATCTAGTATTTATTACCTTTGTTTTCAAGAGAGTATAGGTATGATGGAATCTTATAAGCTCAAATAATTATTGAAATTTAAATTAAGGCAGATCATTTCGCTTCGACGGATAGGTTATATTTTTGGTGAATATATAAATGTGGTTCTTGTCATACTTCAGGATTATTATTTTTTTTTTTATATAAGTACTCTCCTTTCTTTAAATTCTATATCTAAGTTTCCTGTAAAACAAAAAAAAAAAATTTTCCTTCGAATATTAAAATACGAAAAAGAAAGATTCTTATTCTGAAAATTACAACGTTACAGTCGTTACATTAAAATTTCCTTTTATTTATCCTTCTAATTAGTATATACAAATAACGGTAAGGTAAAAATCATGATTGATCGAAGAAATTTAATGAGGATTGAATGTATAAATCACTCCATTTCGATAATACATATTAAAACAAAAATTTCTAATAATAAGATCTATTATAAAATCCTATAAATGTAGGTTTGAATTTCAAGGGTATTCTGATTTAAAATAACATTATTTCAGCAATAATATTGGCACGGGAGAATGCTATTTCTCTTACAGTTGTTAATCAACTTAATAAAATAAAAATATGATTACTTACATAAATCGTCATCTGAGGCTAAATTTATTTAATAAAATGACTCGGAGAATAATAAATGTCATAAATTTTATGATATCAGAAAGTTCTAAACGAACTTAAATCACTCAGTTACTTTAGTCCTTTAAATTTACTTTATTTGTTGAAGAAAATATATTTATAAACAATCAAATAAATTGAGATCTTTTAATTATAATTAAAGATTTATTAGATTTATTCTTCTAAAGTTACATAAAGTCATGGTAACTTGAATTGGGAAATGGAATTTCAAGTTACGGTACATTTCGCCAAAAGGATGTTTTGCCAAAAAATAGGGCCAACATTATGCAGAATTATAAATAACTCAGGCCAGAGATTATTTTTCGGTGAAATGACTTTCAGCGAAATGTCCCAATACCTCAATTGTCCAGGTGTTAATCTATTGATGATTTTATTTTGTCATGAATTTACAATAATAGTTAATTTTTTTTTTCATTTTTTAAAAAAAACTTTCTCACATAATTATACTCACTTGAATTCAAGTGATTTAAGATTTTTTTTTCAGGCCGAGTAACTACTAGCACCAATTAAAAGAGAAGTAATTCCAAGTTTTTGTTAAACACAATTCCATTAATATTCAGTTATTGAAAAAATTAAAGATTAGAGTTTTAAAGGTTGAATGATATAATAACATGGCTTCATCTAAGATCCTACAATTTTTTTCAACTTTTTTGAATGATTTGCAACTGACCGTGACTTTCCGATTTTGCCGATTCTCTTATATTCTCTGGTAAGAAACTAAAAACTATTAATAATTACCTTTCGATAATGGACACCACATGGAATAATCCCAATTTTAAATAGAGATTTAGTATTCTTATATAATTCAATATAATATAAGTGTAAATATAATTATATGATACACACCTCGATTTCAGCATAAGCAGCTAATGATCAAACAAACTATAACGCGTTTGAAGTCAAATGAAAGAACTAAACACGATTGATGCAATACTGATGAAATGCTAGCTTATCTTCGATATTTACAAACTAAAATTATTACTATATTTCGTATCATAGTAATTCTTAGCAATAGTAAATGCCCCAAGATGAAATATTTCTTGCAGCAAAGTATAATCTTATTTTTTTTAATAATATATAAAAAATTGTTCTAGCAAATACAATGTATAAGACATTTTTTGCTTCGATATTGATACCCCTTATTACATTCCGTTTTGTGGGCGTGGTTTTTTCATCATGAGTGACAAATAGGCATCAGACCATTCAAAAAACTGAGACAAATATACTCTGCGCGTTCTCGCTAGTCACGTGCAAAGTGACAAAATTGACGTCACACACATATTGCAAGTCACATGATATAGTAAACCGGGAGTAACAAATCATGAAGTTTCTATACATACAAATTGACATCATTCAAAAAAATGTTCAGAGGATAGAAAATTTTTTTGGTAGTTAAAATCTTACTTATATATCATCACTATATGGCTATATTCCATATCCTTAAACAATTGGACTTTATAAAAATAGATGATGAATGTTCATTTATCTTTGTTAAAATATAATTTTATATTTTTATAATCAATTTCTTAAATAAAAATAGAGTTAGGACAAATGAAAATTTTTATAATAAAATAATAATAATAATAAAATTAATGTAAAAATTATAATGTAATCATCCACTCAAACCCACTCTTTAAAAAACTAAAAAATTAAAAGGTTTTGGATCGTAAATTAAATCTTTAAATGAAGCATATTTGTGATTTAAAATAAAAAATAAAAAATAATATATTAAAATTTTTTTTTAATTTGATTACATTAGCAATAAATTAATATATATATTCATCTTAGCATGTACATTTGTATACATCAAGTTAGAATAAAGTTA
The DNA here is from genome assembly GCA_003833135.1 of Oehlia diaphana. NCBI lineage: Eukaryota > Fungi > Glomeromycota > Glomeromycetes > Glomerales > Glomeraceae > Oehlia > Oehlia diaphana. The sequence goes on along the minus strand of QZLH01000054.1, from coordinate 20,505 downwards.
GAAGACTTTAGTTTATCAAGAAAAAAAATAACTGTTCATTATATTTCAACAAATATAGATTAAATACAATTAGCTATCAGAATAAGTATAAAATATTTACATTTATATCATTGGAAATGGTTTTATATTATTTTGATACTAATTTATATCTTATAATTGGAAAGTTATAAAAAAAAAGATTTATTTAAATTACAAACTAAGAAACTTGTAAAATATTTACTACTCTAATCTTAGTGTTTTAAATAATTCTAAATATAATAAAAAAAAGTGAATATAAATATATAAGCTAAAAAAAAAAGAATTATTTAAATTACAAACTAAGAAACTTGTAAAATATTTTATTACTCTTGCCTTAGTGTTTAAATAAATCTAAAAGAATAAAATAAAAACAATTTCTTTTGAATGTATAATATTCAAATATCACATAAATTTTTTTAAAAATAAACTGATAATGATTATTAGTTAATTTTCATCTGTTTCAATAATTAAATATATAAATTAATTTTCATATAAATAATTAGCAAGATTAATTCTTTTATATATCATAGTACATACCTAATGACCCTTAATCCTTAATTATATAATCATTCAAATCGTCACTTACTAGCATTCTATTTGTTTTTACACTAGCTTGTGAATCTTCATTTTCAAGAATTTCATTCAATTTTTTACTAGTAAAACTAAGTAAGCGACTTGTATAACATGCTTGTGGATGTAGTTCAGTAACAAGATAGTTATAATGCCCAATTGGCGCATTTATAAATTCCATAATGTTGCTTTTTAATTCTTCGTTAATTTTATCATCAAAAGGACGGAAAATCCATTTTTCAATAATTATTAATACTTCTTTAGAAGATGGTCTTTTTGATGAATCTTCATTCCAACATTCTTTCATTAAATCTACATAACATTGTGGAGTATTTTCAATAATTTCAGGACGTTCCCCTTTACAAATACTGAAACTAAGTTGAATATCATGTGCTCTATTATTAAATGGTGGTACCCCAGATGTAAGTTCCCACATAACCATAGAAAAACTATATATATCACTAGCTGGAGTATAAGATTTGCCTCTTAAAACTTCAGGAGCCATAAATGGCATTACACCATAAATATCATACTTTTTCAAAAATGATTTTACAGGTTGACATAATCCTAAATCACTAATATAAATTTTATCAGTATTGTGATTATCATGATTTAAAATATTACCATCATGAAAATCACAATGAATAAGATTTTTTCCATGTATATCACTAAGTCCAGAAATAATTTCGTACAACATATATAATTTTTGATTCCAATTATTTTTGACTATTCTTGTTAAGTTTTCTCTTAAATTACCTTTATTTGCATAATCCATTACTACCATATATTTTGATGTATTTGGATCTTCTGTGAATCCATAATATTCTATAATATCACTTGAATCTAAAACACTTGAATGATACTCCCACTATAAAAAATAATAATAATTAATTTATTAATATAAATAAATTTTAAATAAATTAAAAATAGAAAATAATATTCTATCATACTTCTTTTAAAAATTCATTTAAATTTTCATTTAAATTCTTGTGACATTTAAGAATTACTTCCATATTTTCATTATTATTTAACCAAGTAGCTTTATATATAGTACCAAATCCTCCTTCATTAAGATACTCAATATTTTTAAATTTGTTATAAGGAATCCATCTTAATTTTTTTTCAAGAACAAAATCATCCATAATTGTATTTCCACTTTTCCCAAATCTATAAATTTAAATAATTAAAAACTTATATTATAGAAATTAAAGATTGTATTATAGTTTAAAATAGAACAAATTATTACTACTTACTCTAAAATTTAAATAGGAATTTAATGTAATATAATATAGTCTTAATTTTTGGATAAATACATATAATAACCTATAATTTACAACTTACCAACTAAAGTAACAGATATTTTTCAAATGAAAGAATTCAATAAATAAATATTATATAAAATATATAACAATAGAGATACTTACAAGCTAGATTATAAATAATTTTTTTTTTAATAAAGAAATTAGTTAGTTTAAATTATATGTAAATATTATAACAATAAGTAATAATAGAATTAAATAAATAACTTACCATCTATAAAATAATTTTTTAAATAAAGAAATTAGTTAGTTTAAATTATATGTAAATATTATAACAATAAGTAATAATAGAATTAAATAATAACTTACGCCCTATATTATTTAATAATTTTTTAAATAAAGAAATTAGATAGTTTAAATTATATGTAAATATTATAACAATAAGTAATAGTAGAATTAAATAAATAACTTACCAACTATGAAATAATTTTTTAAATAAAGAAATTAGTTAGTTTAAATTATATGTAAATATTATACAATAAGTAATAATAGAATTAAATAAATAATTATAACTTACGAACTATTAAATATATAAAGAAATTAGTTAGTTTAAATTATATGTAAATATTATAACAATAAGTAATAATGAATTAAATAAACTTATGACTTACCAACTAAAATGAATTACAAAATAATTTTTTAAATAATAAAATTAGTTAAATTATATAAATAATATAAATATAGATATCATATAACTTACACCCTGTAGTATTATTAATTATTAATTTGTTAGATATAATGATAATATAAAAGTATTTACTGTAAAAAATGTATATTACTTACAATCTAGTTATTTAAATTAAGAATATAATTAGTTGAATTATGTAAATTATTAAACATGAATTGTTTATAAATAAAAACTTAATATTTCAGCTTTGTTTGATATACCTTCGATATATTGGTCCATTACTATATCAAAATTCTCAAACTCTCCTCAACTGGAAAAGATAAAGTAAATTTATTAGTATTAATAAATATGGTAATAATATTTATGCAAAATACAAAACCATTGATCACAAGTACAAGCATTGCATCATTGTATGACAAACAAATTTTGCACAACCGGAATGTTTATCAATTATTACAAAATTGCAGTAACTGGTTAATCATTTCATCTTAGGTAATTATTAAGTATCAATGAAATGATTATCATTCATTAGCTTGAAGATAAGAATGCCGAAAAGCCTGTGTAATGTATTTAGCTTTAATCATAGCATTATTTTAATAAATTTGTTGATCGTACTAACCATGAAATTCAATTATGGTTAGTTGATGCCCAAATATACAGTAGCTTAAACTTTTCCAGCATTTTTATAATAAGCTTGAAGCTTGAAGCATATACCTAAATGTAGGCTTAGGCATAAGTTTCAAGCTTCAAGCTTCAAGTTGGATCCACAGTTAGCTTCTCTACGGATGGCAGGTTAATATAAATAAATTTTTTTTTTAAAAAAAAGAAGTGATTCTTTTTCAAAAAAAAAAAAAATGCCGATCGTGTACGTAATCATGTACGTAATAAAATGGTAAAAATGATAAGCGTAATTATTTATTAATAATTTATTTACTATGAAAGTAAAATTCACGATTGATCGAAGAAATTAAATGAGATTGAATATACAAATCACTTCATTTCGATAATACATATTAAAACAAAAATGTCTAAAGAGTTTTTGGTCTTTACGAGGTTACATTTGTTCTGTGAATTGAATGACAATATTATCTCTAGTCAAAAAATGATAAATATTCTTTTTTGAATCATTTAACCGAGTTGCTTGATATACAATACTAAACCCTCCTTTTGTTATTTCTTTTACATTTGTAAATTGAGAATATGGATATATCTCATTAATAGTCCTTTAAAATTACTAACGTATTCGAATGGAATGAAATATTTACCAATATTTTTTATAGCATCAATAAATTTAGTTATTTTCGATTGATATGATCTTATACTAAGAAGAAAATCATCTAAGACACTATTCCCACTGTTAACACTAATAATCTTTTTGCTATCTAGTATAATAGTTGATACTCTTGTATTTTTTACATTGCGATTGATTTGTAATTCCAAAAATAATATTTGTTGTTAAAACAATATCTACATCTAATGAAAAATATAAAACAATTTTCACAATACTTTTGACAGTTAGATATTCTTCAAACAAAAACAACTAAATCTATTTTCCCACCATGGTAAATAAATAATTAAAATAGACTTTTTAGTTAAGGTTGATTCTATATATCCAATAGACATTAGATAACAATTTGAACATAATTTAAATTCCGATATAATATTATGATCTGTTCCTTGAAATAATAATTTTCCGCATAGTTTACGATATTTTTCACTTTCGAACACGTTTTTGTATATGGGAATTTCTTTAAATTCCGAAGTGCAACTACGTATTTGTTTAAAAACTAATATTATCAAGCAACTTTTACAGCATTCTTGAATATTTTGTGATACTTTTGTTCTATTTATTTCATGTTCACTACATTCTAAGTCCTCTGCGAATAAATATACGTCCAAGTATATATTATTATCTGTTATATTAATTAAATAACATGATAAACATTTTTTGCAATATTTTTGCTCATAAATTAACGTTTCTGTGTATACTCCTCCACAATGAAAACAATTTTCATCTCTCAAATTAAATGAGACGAAAAAAATCGGTACGGGACTAGATTTTAATTTTGGTGTTGGATCAAAAGAATTTTCATCATTTACATTTATAAGTTCCATTTTATTATGTTTTTCATATAAGCAAGTATTGAAAATTCGATATATTTATAGTTTTTCAAATCCTTAAATGATGAATAGCTGTATAAAATATAGAATTTTCTATCAGTGAATTCTCCAGAAAATTTGTTCGTATTTATTATTGGAAGTACTTTATCGAAGGCATAATGTTTGATGATGTTAATCTGTTAATCTACATACCTAACCCTACCAATTGAAAGGAAAAGAACAAAACAAGGGGGAGGGGGGGGGGGGGGGGATGTTTCTTTTTTAATAATTTCATTGAAAAATATTTTTCCTTTACGTTTTGTATGAAATAGAATATATAGTTTGACTTCTATCCGTGATTACTAAATTGTAGAAAATGTATACTGATCGTATTTTAATTTTTGTGCGATCTGTCTTGTCGTGTAAAACATTAAACATTTGAAACATCATTTTGTATTTTAAAGAAAAATTTGACACTTTCTTTATATGAATCAAATACACGATATATTATTGTTAAAGAAAATAGAAAGTTAAAATAAGTTTGTGGTAATTTAAATAATATTACAGTCGCCACGTTCCAGAGGGTTTGGTTCGGATTCATTATATAATACTTCAATCTATATACCGAACAGTTCGATACATAGATTCAATAAGTCACATGATTAACATTTTTTTATTTTATTTTTATACATGATTAAAAATTATTAAAGTATTCGAAATAAATTATGAAATTTAACTTGCACGTCATATTATATAGAAAAAGATTAACCGCGTATATGATTATCCTAAAGTTAGTATTGCCGCGGATTTATCCGATTTTGTCATCTGCTATTTCTGTATATAAATCCGGATCCATCCGTTTGATTAGGGGATGGCCAGAAATGACGTAATTTAAATTTTAGGATTCCTCCCCATGTCAACATTCATTTTAGGAAATGTAAAATTAAAACATAATTCTGGCTAGAATTATATTAACTACAAGTGTCTAAAATTGAAAATGTGTAACATCATCATGGTCTTAACTCTTAGGAAATGAAGTCATTTCTGGCCATCCCCTTAGTAGTATTTTATAGTAACGGATCCATTCGGATGGTTATCTGGACCATCCATATTTACGGATCGGTCATCCGGATTTTTATATTGAAATTCATCCATTTATTTACGGACCGGATTAAACGGATGACGAATCCATCCGGATCGTAACACTACCTTAGCGCAAAAAAATTTATAATTTTTCAAAATTTTTTACAAAAGAATAAATAAAACATCATTAAAATGTATCAAAAAGATGCTTATTTAATTCATTCTTTAAGAAATGTTGTTGACTTATCATTTTAATTATCAACTTGCGTAGTTAAAATTATACTACAATTAATTAAGTACAATTTGTTACATCATCATTAGAAATTGAAATTTATTGAGCCAAGAATTTATTTATTAAAAATAAAAATATTACAATACTGTATATTTTAATATTGTACCTTTTTTTTTACAATTTATGTTTTTTTCACCTATTTTTGAAAAAAACTTTCTTAAAATAAAAGAAACGATTAACGATAAAATATGTGTTATTAGTCATCACAAAATGTTAAAAATTATCATACATACAGTTTATAAAAATTGCAAATATTTTTTAGTTTTAAACTACTTTCGGTAATAATTTTTTGGATCTATAACAATAACCCAATGATCATCACATGACGATCAAGTAACTTCTTGTATTACTGCGTGGTGATGAACATGGTTATATAATGATGTAATGATTCCCGAGAGTTAGTAATTCATTAGAAGTTAATAATTACCTTTAAATTAGTTATATAAAGAACTGCTAGTCTCAGAGTTTATTGACCCAAAACTTAATATAATTTGTATTTTGATGTAATATTAAACCAAACAATGTATTTTATTTAATAAAGTTTTTATTTTTATTTAACATCAGGGAAGGTGGCAGTTTCTTTCGCATAACAACATACTTAGCTTAGGATTTAAAACCATATAAGAATTACAAAAAAAAAAGAGGAGTTTTATTGCAGATCAAATTTTGAGTCTAGGTTTAAGATTTCTTTGACGTACAATAAAACTATCTTTGGTATGAATTTATTCTTATTGTTGTTTATACCATAAATTATAAATTTTAATAAATAACTTCAACATTGTTGATTTTAAAGTTAGTCAAATTTAAAATTTGAAGCTTTACTCCGTTCCAATAAAAATTTTTAAAAAATCTAGAATATTGAGAGGTTCCAGACCTCAGTACTATGTATTTACCTACGTGATAGTATTGGCGGAGAAAACGCAAGAAAAATCTTCAAATACAGTATTCTCAAATATATTAATAATTTTAGTACTAAGTTAAAAAGAATATTCAACCGCATGCTCTAAATTCTGACATACTATCTATTAAATGACGATAGTAACGTTATCCAACTAATTTATTAAAATTGTCAAATGTTTTTGAATCTAATATTTTAGAGTTACTGTAAAGCGAACATAACTAAATAGTTTGTTTAATCATATTCATTCTATTCTGTTTAGAGGTAGCCAAGAGTCTTAATCAAAAAAATTATTTAAAAATTTTTTTTTTTAGCCGCAAAATTGTACCGACTTATCTTCATATAGAATTTTCAATCTTAATATGTTAGTAAGATTGAAATTCTATATTAAATTTCAATCTCAATCTCAATCACGTTTTTTGTGAAGACCCCCAATGTGACGCTACTGACAGGATGGTCGGGACATTGAAAAAAATGACGTAGTAACTATCTAGGGTTCAAAAGTCTGCACCACTACTAAAAAACAATCATTAACTTTAAATAAGTTAATAATTGTCTATTACCAATCTATTGTTGCAAAAAAAAATCTCAAGAATTTTTATTATATTTATCTATTGTATTATACCAATCTATTGATATTAAAAAAAAATCACCAAAACTTATTATTATTAAAATAAAAAAAAAAATCACAGAAAATTCTACATCTAGTATATATTGTACTTTACCGATCTATTATTAAAAAAATCTAAAAATTCTCAGAAAATTTTTTTATACTGATCTATTACTAAAAAACAAAAATACAGAAAATTTTTTATCCATTGTACAATACCGATCTATTGTTAATAAAAAAATCCCAGAAAAAAATTTTTTTGTATTTATCTATTGATTTTTGTAGTGTATTGGTCTATTGTTACAGTATTGTTACTAAAAAAAATTCCAGAAATTTTTTTATACAAATCTATTACAAAAAATTTTCCATCTATTATATTGTGATAGAAAACTTATTTTTGCCAACCTATTATTTTTTTTACCAACCTATTGTATTAAAAAAAATCCCAAAAAATTCTTTTATATCTATCCATTATACCATACCGATCTATTGACTCTATTGTTAAAAAAATCTCAAAAAAATTCAGAATTTTTATTTATATCTATTTATTATATATACTATACCGATCTATTATAAAAAAAATCCCAGAAAATTTTTTTATGTCTATCTATTGTATTATACTGATCTATTGTTATTAAAAAATAAGATTCAAAAATTATTTATGCTTATCTATTGTAAAAATATTATTAAAAAAAAAAATACAAAGAATTCTATCTATTATACTATACTAATTAATTTGTCATAAAAAATCTACTAACTTACTAACCTATTGTATTAAAAGAATTCCATTATACCATATCGATCTATTGACTCTATTGTTAAAAAAATCTCATAATATATTTATACCAATTAAAAAAAAATTCAGAATTTTTTTATATCTATTCATTATACTATACCAATCTATTATAAAAAAATCCTAGAAAATTTTCTTATATCTATCTATCTATTTTATTGAAAAAAAAATTACCAAACTTTATCAGTAAGTTTCAAAGCAAAAAAAAGTACTTTGACCTTTTTTTTAAAAAATGTTTTTTTTTTCAAAAATTAAATTAATATTTTTTTTTGTTTATTTAATTAATAAATATCACTTTCCTATATTAACAAACATATGAGTAAAAAAAATTCAAATTAACTAATCAGTTATAAACTTATAATCAATTAAGATTATTATATTATTATGAATCAACCTCTAATTTTTAGTACATAAATATTATTTTCAACAAATATTAAAACTCTATGTACACTAGTTTTAAGAAAACAATATAATTGAATTTTTTTTATCCATTTATTTGGATGAATATTTCCATCGTACTTTGGAAGTTTCTGTTTTGTCACGTGAAGAATAAAATAACATAAATGACGAGATGGCGCAGTAATTTATTAATCATTAAAATTATTTAAATAGATATAATATTAGAACGTTATGCCATCCTTAGTATGTAAAAGTAACTATGAATAAAATATTAATTTATACATTCTTAAATTATTACATAACCAAGAAAAAATAATACATGGCACGTCATGTATATAATGACGTGAGAATATTTGATTTACATTTACTCATTATAGTCAATCATGACTCATCACGATTTAAGTGATGCAATACCATAAAATAGATAAAATAGCCACTTTTTCTCTTTATTTTCTTTAACCACTCTTTCCTTTCTTACTTTCTCACTTTTCTTTTTCTTATTTTTTTCTTGTTAAGCATGGTAATAGGTAAGGTACAACCAACTCCACATCTCATTTTAAACCGTAGGTACGACCAACTTCACGTTAAAAACTTTAAAAAAGTTATTAAAGCCATACTTAAACAAATTTTTAATAAAATTGAGTAGAGAAACCTGTGTTTATTGCTCGATCAACTTTCCCACATTACGTATATATACGTACGTATTTATGT
>QZLH01000053.1:182166-212537 GCA_003833135.1 Oehlia diaphana | reverse complement strand
GGGGGTTTCGGCATTTCGGCAAAGTTTCGGCAGGATTTTTAATATGATTTAATATAGTTTCGGCATTTTCCGTATAGGTTTCGGCAGTTATTAAGAAGGTTTCGGCAAGCAACCTTAGCTACAGTTATGTTGTTTTAGTACTACTGTGAATGTCCTCTCTCTGTTTTTGAATATTGCGATTGCATCAATGAAATTCAATCTAAAGTCAATAAACAATTCCCTAAATGAATAATAACATTAAATAAATATATACAACATGAATAATTAATTGTATACTCTTTTTTTAAAATTGTATTTTTAATTCAAAAAAAAAAAATTATTTAATTTTCTATTTATAATAATTGTTTATTCTGTTTATTAAAATAAATTAATGATTGAAATTATTATGATAATTAAAAATATTTATATTACGTAAATTCTATGAGAGTAATTTGAGCACCCTGTGATGCAAGAAATTTCATTGAACTATAAATAATTTGTAAAAAATATTATATGTTAATAGAAGGAATGCCTAAGATATACTTTGGCTTTGATGCGTAAAAATAAATATTCTTTATTATAATTATACTTCTTGCAAACAAACTTTCTTATGCACTTCATGTACTTTTATAGGTTCCTCTTTAGTAATTTAATGATAATTCTGGCCCCCAAATCTAATAAAATTATCATTATGTTTTGCGCTAAATCGTTCTTGCTGCGAATAAATGCTTTGATGCCAATTTTGCTTTGTCATCAATACTGAATTGGTTTGATGCATTCGGTTGAACTATTAAATTAATTAGTTCGTTATAACAACGAGAAAAAAAATTAAAATTTAAAATACAAAAAAAGCTTTAAATAAATAAGAAGTTTCAAAACTTTGCTTTGAAACTTACCTATCAAAAATCCAGAGAAGTTAATCGAAACTGACAACTAAAATTCCTAAATAAAAAAATCCTCAAAAGAAGTTTTGAAACTTACATGCCCAAAGTCAGAGGAATCAAAACCAATATCTATAGATAGAGAAAAAAGAAAAAGAGTTTCTAAAAAAAATGATTTTGAATTAACACTTTGATTTGACCTTGTTACAATAGTTAAAAAAGAATGAGTTTATTGGTGAATAGAGTGAAGTTTTTCATGGCACCAGAAGTTTTATGTGAACGACAATAATATCTAATGATCCAAACCCAAATTAGATACAAAATTCTCAAACAAAACTTATGGAAAAGACGTGGATATCAATATATAGAAGCAGCAGGTAGTTATTCATTTGTAGTATTAGTTCATTTGGTATTGGTTAAGAGTTTTAAAATTAAAACGTTTATTTTATATATACTTTTTGTAAACATTATTAAAATAAAAAAATAATTATATGTTCTCTCCTATTATTACTATTCTTCCTTATTAATTACTACACATTTTATTATTCTGTCTTTTTCAATTTCTTTCTTAATTATTTCTTCTTCTGTCTTTTCCATTTCTATTTTGTTTTTACTTTCATTTTCATTTTTAATTTTCTCTTCATTATCCTTGTTTTCATCTTTGACATCCTCTTTGATATCTTCTTTCTTCTTATTCTCATCTTTACCTTCTTCTTTCTCATCTTTGTTGTCGCCTTTGAATTCTTCCCTAACTTCTTTCTTTTCCTTATTTTCATCTTCGATATTCTCTTTCTTCTCCTTATTTTCATCTTTAACGTTCTCTTTCCTATCCTTGTTTTCGACTTTGACTTCGCCTTTAACTTCTTCTTTCTTCTCCTGATTTTCGACTTTGACTTCCTCCTTCTTCTCCTTATTTTCATCTTTAGTTTCGTCTTTTTCATCCTTATTTTCATCTTTGACTTCCCCATTAACATCTTCTTTATTCTCTTCCGATTCTTCACTAATACGTTGAGCTTCTCGTAAAGCTTCTTCTTCCATTTGTCTTGCAATTTCTTCGGGTGTCATATCTTTATATTTTAAAATTAACTCATAAATTTTTTCTGGAATAAGGTGAATATCATTACGATATAAAACCATAGTCATCATAACTTCACAAGGAGGTAATAATCTTTCGGGAATTTTTTCAAGAATGTCTTTAGGAAATTCGACTTTTGGATTTTCACTAATAGTTTTATACATTTTTCTAATTTGATAATGAGTACAATAACCAAGGTCAAGATGTACATCCATACGACCAGGACGAATACAAGCAGGATCAAGATGTTCAACGTGATTTGTTGTCATTATAATAATATTTCCTTCAGCTAAAATATTACCATCCAAACATCCCAAGAAAGTTGATAAACTAAATTTTGAAAATAAAGATGGACCCATTGGACCATTTAAACCAGTTGGACCAGTGTTATCCTTTTTATCGATAGACAGAGATTCTATAGTACTAAAAAATGAAGATGATTTTTTTGCTCGTTTATGTAGAACTTTTGATTGCGTATCAACATCTTCAAGTACAATAATTTGATTAGCAGGAACCGAACTAAATGCAGCGCTTAACTCATTATCATCCGAAATGGTTTTAAGATTTAAATAATAAGTATCGCGAGATAAATGTGAAGAAATAGCATTTATCAAACTAGTTTTCCCTGTTCCGGGTTTTCCATATAATAAAATACCACGTCGATAAGGTATACCAATTCTATCATAAAAATCTTTATCATTTACAAAAGTATCTAATTCTCTTTTTAATAAGATTTCTTGTGATTCATCTAATGCGACACTATCCAAATTTCTAACGCAAGATAATGTTTGAACATGATACCAATAAGAACTATTTCTTTCATATCTTGAACGAACTTTCATTTTTCTTTGAGTTTCTAAATAAGATCGTGTAATTTCATTTAAATAATCAGTTATAATATCAATACTTGTACTTGATTCTTTAGTGGTCGTAATAAAAATTGAAGGTTTTGGTTTATTTTTACTTGAACTTCCGTAATTATAATAATCGTAATTATTATTATTATTATTATTGTTATTATTATTGTTATTATCATCTTTCTTTTCTTCAGGAGGCATACTGAATGCGACATCAAATTTTAATCCTTTATATTCAATAGTAATTTGTTGATTTTTCTCGGGAAGAATATTAAAATTTGGAGGAGCACATTCATCATCATCATTATTATTAGTTGAATTTGTATGTCGTACAATGAATGCACCTTTATCTAATTGTTTTGTTTGATTAGAAATCAACCAAGATAAAGCTTCATAAAATATACTAGCAGATAAATCACCATAAATTCCCTCATAATAATATTCAAGTTGAACTGTTACAGTATTTTCATTCCTAATTGGATCATTTAATGTCTTTGAACTAATAAATTTATACATCGCAAGAGCAAAAGTGGAAATTCCTGATGCTATAACACTTGTTAAAAACATATCAACTGTCATTATTCCGGACATGTATGGACCAAATTTTGCTGGAAGCCATGCTAAAAGAACTGTATTCACTTGAGATTGAGTGAATAAATCAATAAAAGGTTGAAAGACTTCGGTGTATTCAGACATGATGATTAATTGAGATCGTAATTAATGGAATGATTTTTTTTTTTTTTTTTTTTTTGTTCTGAATAAATAGGAATGAATAGTAATTCTTTCTCCCCTTGTTTAAATAACGTTGTGTTTTATCCGCAGAATAACAATTAGTCACAATATGTTAAAGCGAAGAAGTGATTTATTATAACATATATGGAAAAGAACGATCCCAATAAGGAAATGAAGTTCAAAATTTAAACAATGAATATTATAAAGGTATGAGACACAATTGTACAATAATTATAATAAATTGTTCAATAATCGGATTTCAGTATTTCTAAGCGCCGATTATCTGATTCTTCTAAGAATTCTTCTGAATTTTTTTTGATTATATTAACTAATAATAAGTGATCAAGGAAATTTGATTATGTTTAAACCATTTTCTTGGTATGTAACTTTGTAAGTTTTGTCTGATCAGCCAATTTATTTTTGTATGATTCATGACACTTGAGGTTACGTACTCGGTTACCTATCAGCAAAAAGGGATGAAGCATTTAAATGTAACGAATGTAACGTTCAGAATATTCATTCATTTACGATTTTATTGTCTCTCTAATCTTTATTTAATTTATTTCTTTTTTTTTCAAAAAAGGGAATAATAATGAATTACCAAATTTATATTTTAAATAATGATAAATTTTATGCCCCTTTAATACTTTTTTTTTTTATTATGTCAATGAAAGATGTTCCAATAAATTACAGTTTGCACACAAGTTCGGATATAAATAAGCGACGTTAAAAGAAAGATATTCAAGAGGCCATGACATCTCATTCTTCATTTAATAAGTACCGACATATAAATAGATCTTGTGTAATTTAAAATTGAGGGGTAATCGCCTAATCCTGTCATTGAAACAGCAGATTTATTTTGTTTTGTACTGTAACGGTAAATATATAATTTCGAAACGAGCATATTATTAATAATTTAAAGAAAAAATACTTATTATTTAAACTAAAAATTTTTATTTTTTATTACATACATACTTGACTTGCACAGATATTTTTTAACAATTGGTCATACCACTCAATCCATAAATGGTTATACTCAACTAGACTCCGAGGTTTTTACCATATATAAATAAATACGCAATGTTTCTATTCTTGTGTTCATAGATTAGAATAATAGTAAGAGATTATTATGAAGTTATTATGGTAGTACAAGATTTGCAATGTCGACTTGTATTATTATGATGTACGGTTTGTTTATAATAAAATGAACATATAAGGAATAGTTCTTTGTCAAGCAACTGCGTAACTGCGTATGATGTACATGCCTATATGCCGCAGATTTTACGACTAATAATGCTCAGCCTCAATGATCTAAATCTGTTTCTTTTTTATTATCAGTTTTATTGGAACATTTAAAGACCTAATTACAAATTTACTGCGTCTGTGGCATAAATTTTGTTTATTTATCTCATATTACCATTTGTTCACTAGTGCCGAGATATTTAATAGTTGATTTGCTATAGCCTATAGATACAATAGAGCAGCTAGAGTACCTTTATCGTAAATAATTGAAGTGTTATCTACTAAGTTTAAAATGAATAAATTATCAGACATATAGCGAAGTAACTGATTTGAATCTAAATTTGTTATATTTTTTGTGCTACAGAGATGATTTCATTGAAAGAACAATAAAAATCCGCTTACAAATTACATCAAAAGAAAGGACATTCGAATATTGAAGAACAAAAAAAAAATTAATTCTCCCTGCAGAAGTTCTACATAGGTATCGACATACAAGATTATCTGAAATCTATTCACGATGATTTTCATTTAAAGAATGAAGTTTTTAAGGTAAACAGAAAAAGTTATCGTTGAAAAATATTTTCACAAAAATTAAACCAATTTTTTAGTTATAAAGGTTAGATATAACCCATATATATTTTTTATAGCTCTCTCACAATGTACTCTCCAATTTGACATACTCTATTAGAAACGAAATGTCTAACCTTATTCTTTACGGATTATTTTGTCCTTGCAGAGATATAGGAGGCATATAATATGAAAATGAAAACTTATCTCGTATAAATAATTGACCTAAACATTTAACATTTCGTCATATATTAGAACTGCTGTATAGTATTATGTATAACACGAAAAAAAAAAATACATGTTACTCTTTCATAGAAAAAGTAAATAGATAGTTTTCTATTCATATATCTTAGCTTCCTTAACTTTTGTTGACGAAAAAAGAAGCATTATTTAAAACTTCAAAATGGAATTAAAGAAAGTACTGTGTTTCTACTAACACCAAAGAAATGAAAGAAACCATTTTCCAACAACATCAAAAAGAGTTATTCATTTATTATCATCAAATATCAATATGTAATCTTCTCTAACATCTTAAGTCTTAACCTTAGCTTTTTAAAATCACCAATGTTACTATTATCAAAGAAATTGCTCATATGTCTCAATTTACAATTTTTTTTTTTATTTGGAAATATTAGCAGTGCTCCTACCTAATGACTAGATTCAAACTAACACATCAAATTAGATTTTGACATGGGTTGACCTAAGAAAAGGACATTTATCAGTACATATAGTTGCTGAACCATCTGTGCAATCATCAACTAATCATATACATATTAATAGCACAATCATAAGGAAAAAAAACAATTAGGGTCGTGACAGATATTAGGTAATATTTCAGAGCTAAGTAAAATCTTACGTGACATAAAATAAAATTAATATCATATATATAATTGAATATTATTGCAAGTCATGGCGTTTAATATCAGCCAAATACGGTATTACTAATGCCCAGCAAAATATAATTATAATGCAATCTTTTTAGTTATTTAATCGTTTTTAATTCACGTCATTCTAGAACTTAAGAACATTCGATAATTCTTCTAGATTATTTTCCTATTATACAATATTATTTTTATTTTTCTGTACCTGCCATACCTGCCGCAACGCCTGCTGGACCTGCCGCAACACCTGCTATACATGTACTGTAGATTAAAAAAAACCATCAAATCCATATAAGTCATTAAGTCAATTCGTACGAATGAAATCAAGTTTTTAAATCTCGAATATCATTATTCAAATGTTGAATTTGCTATATTCATTTTTAAAAATTAATTTATAATGAAATTACTTTACATTACATACAGGACAAAGTTCATTAATCGAAAAAAAAGACGCGTTTATAGCATGCTGCGAAAAATGCATTACAATAAACGAATATTTTATATATTTATATATACAATATCATCGTAATTTTTTAGGTGGGTGCGAGTCGGCATGTTACACAATAAATTTAATTGGTTACCTATCTTACATGGGATCTTATGTTACGTAAGTAATATATAATCACTCATCTATCTATTTTTTTTCTTTCTGAAACTTTAAATCCGAATTTTAATGAACCAAACCAAAAAAAAAAAGAAATATTTGTTCATGCGATTTTATAACAATAACACAAAAGTTCTAAATTAAGGATCATTATGCGATTAACTGCATTTCCACAATGCTAATTAGGATAGATTTGCATCGAATGGGGGTAATTTCATAACGCCAAGGTTTTTTTTTTACATTAGGTTCAACCATTCATTGCAATTTTTTTTTACTTATTTTGCTTCCAAAAAAAATAAAATTATCTTCGTTGTAAAAAATTAAAAAATTTGATTTTCTACTTCATTTTAATATTTTATCTGTAACAACTCTGCTGTAATAAGTCCTTTTTTTTCTTATTTATGAAAAAATTTATGAAATGGATACTTCAAGATAAAAATTTATGGATAGATTATGATCAGGTAAACTTATTATAAAAATATAAAATTTTATAATATTAAACTTTTTTTTTTAATCATTTATTTTAATAGATGCACGCTACAATTTTTTCCACTGATTCAACTGAATCAGATGAAAATACTTCCATTCTTAAAAAAATAAATATTATTGATCTAGAAAAAAGAAAAGAAGTTTACGGAATATGTGGAGAATGTAATGAACCAGGTACAGGAGCATATTGGTGTCAACCTTGTAATGCTAAAAGATTTAAGGAAAATTTTAAAAATTGGACTAGTGGAAATAAAAATATTGATGAATTAATACAACAATCACAACTTAATGCCTTATTTTCTATGAAATGTCTTGAATGGTTACCCTTTGAAAAATTTGAAAATGTTACCTATCTTACTAGAGGTGGTTTCAGTAAAATTTATTCAGCTGCTTGGCCCGAAGGAAATATTGTAAGCTGGGATATTGAAAAGCAAAAATGGGAACGATGTCCGGATATAAGAGTTGCATTAAAAAGTTTAGATAATTCATCTAATATAAATAATGAATTTTTAAATGAGGTAATTAAATAAATATTGCTTTTAAGTTAAATTTTTATATATTTATAAATATAATTTTCTCTTTTAAATATTTTTAGATTAAATATTATATTTCAGGTCATTTTCATTTTGTTAATACAGTTATATGTTATGGAATAACTCAAGATCCAGATACTCAAAATTATATGATGGTTTTACATTATTGTGAAAATGGAAATTTGAGAAATGCTTTTATGTGCGGTATAATTCATAAAATCAGTCAGCTATTTTTAATCATTGAAGGACTTTCAGCTATTCATAATGCTGGAAAAGTTCATAAAGATTTTCACTCAGGTAATATATTAATTACGGAGGTAGGTGATGATGATTTTAGGGTACCACTTATTGGTGATTTAGGAATGTGTCAACCAGTAAATAATGAAGAGCAATCAGTTAAAGAAGGAGGAGCTTATGGAGTATTACCTTATATGGCACCAGAAGTTTTATGTGGATATCAATATACAAAAGCAGCAGATATTTATTCATTTGGAATAATTATGAATGAATATATGTCAGAAGAAATTCCTCATAATGATATTCCTCATGATCATAATCTGGCTGTTAAAGTATGTAAAGGATTTAGACCGAAAATTTCTGAAGTTACACCAAAATTAATTGCAGATTTGATTATTAAATGTTGGGATGCTAAAGCAGAAAATAGACCAACATCTAAAGAATTACATCAAATATTAAGAAAATATATAGATGAAATTAATGATAAAGATAGCAAAATTTATTTTCAAATAAAAGAATGTGAAAAAATTAGAGAAAGTGAATTAAAAAACAAAACAAATGAAAATGAATCTAAAAATCTTCAAATACATCCACAAGCAATTTATACTAGTAGACTTTTAAATTTCAAAAATCTTCCAAAGCCAGTAAATCCAACTGATTATTTATCTTCATTTCAAGGTAAATTATTAGTACATTTTTTTTTTTAAGAAAAAGAAAAAATTGACTTAATATTGATCTGTTTCTTTTAATAGAAACCGTTTCAATAACATTAATAAATCCAAGTAAGTATATATATAATATGTTTAATTCTTAATTATAAATTAATAGTAATATTTATATTGTTATTTATAGTTTCCGAAAGTGTATCCGAAAGGTTGAATTATGAATTAAATGAATTAGGTGAGATGGGATATTTTTTATAGTTATAACAGATAATGTATAATTTTAAATTTTATTATTTTTTAAATAGATCTCAATCAAGATGATGATTTTATTTTTTAATTTTAAATATTTTGACCGTTGTTTTTTTAACCAAATTAAAATTTAAGATTTTATAAATGGACGATTTCTTTTATATATGAATATTTTTTTTTACTTTTATCATTTTTATAGATCTTTATAGTATTTAAGAAAAATTTAATAAATTTGTTTTTACCTATAAGTAGTAGCTATCATTATATAACGTAATATAACGCTTAATCTCGTAGAGAAATCAGTATAATTAATAATTATTCGGCACGAAGTGCTGTACTCTTTGAAGATAAGCTTATAAATTTCTATTTCTTTAATAATATTCAGCTCTATAACTGATAATAATAAAATTGACTCATAAAGTCATAATAATTATATAAACCTGTTCAAATTCAGGATTTACCAATTCAATTTGGAAAGTCTTCAACATCGGATATATTATCAATATTCATATTTACAATTATTTTCTTAATCAAAGCAGTAAAGATTAAAAAGAGATATTTATGACAAATATCTTTACATTACAAATATATAAATTAATCAGATTAATTATGTTAATCAAATGTAATTGTAACATTTTCATTCTCGAAAGTTCTATCACATAATGCTACGATATAAAATTATTAGTACGGAAAATCAAAATTTAAATAGTCTGTCTGAGTACGGAAAAATTAAAAAAATTTTCGAACGTCTGTCCAGATTTGTAGTACCGTACAGCAGTGTTGTCAAATGACATTGAAATGACATCAAAAGATATTAAATGACATCGATTTTAACTATGAAAATGTATGAGAAATGACAAGTGTCATTTGAAAAATGGGCAAATGACATGGCAATTTAACAACACTGCCGTACAGTATTATTTTACTATATATTCGAAAATTTACTTTTAGGAATTTTATCTAATGGCGTACGTTTATAATGTTGATCACGTCTTCGTAAATTTTCAAATAAAATTTTCAGCTATCAAGTATAGTCGTATAGAGAATTGCATAGAATTGATGAAAAGATGTAGAGATTATAATCCTGAAAAAAGACCATTTTCATAATTAATAGATTATTTTAATATTTGTACATTATATTAACTATATTTGTAATCGATTTTATTAATAACAAAAAAAAAATAAAAATATTATTTTCTTTACTTTTTCAAATATTGTTACACAAGCAGAAAAACCAAATAAAAATAGTCAATAAGTTACATATTTTTTCCGTATTCAACCCACAGCACTTGCTTTTCTATAAGAAATATGATGTCATGATCTAATGATGTTGTATAGTGATAAAAAAAAAATATGGAAATAAATCGGAAATATCAATATGAGTCATGATTTGCTACTTGCAATCGTGTTGACGCGTCGCGTATAATTATCGTAGTTAATCATAGTCATAAAAAAGAAACTATATAAATATCTTACCTTTTATTTTTTTTTTTTTTTTTTGATATTTCGCTAGATATTCCACTTCTCTAAATTTTTATTTATAGAAATTCCTCGTATAATCCTTTTAATGATTATGCAACTAAGTGTTGCTCTCAATAATATAAAATTCCTTAACAGAAATTCTTGATTATTAGTTTCATCTGTTGAGTTATCTATCAAAGAATTATTCAACCATGTTCAAGATTACTTAATCAAATTTAATCAAAAAACAAAAGATCTAAAGAAAAGCTAGATGTTTGAAATGGTTACTTATTTCTTGGAAGAAGAAAGGTCAAATCTACACATTAAGTGGTACGTATAAATTATAGTTTGCCGGATGGACGTATGAGTAGGTGCGCACTGCAGGGTTCACGCCTCGTATGAATCATGCTTGGTGCATCCAAGGTTACAGCTGAAAGTCTTCCGGATGGTATTCTGTTATGGTCAGTCGCTGATGATTTGCCACTCCAGTTGTATAGGTTTGGTGGAATGTCAACGATGACATACGTATACTAGTGGCTGCAGACACTTATGAATGTTTATTAATTATAGGATTATAGGTAATGCTGATAATGACGGTGTCTGAAAGAGACTAAGGACACATTAAGTGGTACGTAAAGTTTTCCGGATGAACGTATGAGTAGAAATGCGCATGAATCTAATTAGTATAATTGTCTCACTTTAAAAATTGTGTAGTTAATTGCCTATTTATAATTATTATTTATATCACGTAAATTCTACTGAGTAATTTGAGCTCCATATGACGCAACCATTTACTTGATTATAGGTTTTTACATTTATTTATGTCCATAGCGTAACGAAGAACTGGTAATATTTGCGTACAAAAAAATTACTTTGTTATGAGATCCATACTATTCTAAATTATTAAGGTTCATTGTTCGATTACATTTCAATGCATATTAGGTCAATGCTGACGAATGAGATTTAGATTAGTCTCTTCGTAATACTAATGATTAATTATTATTTTTTTTATTTTATTTTATTATTCTTTGCATCGATTATGAGTCAAATATCTGATGCTATTTTTTTTACTTATTTTGTTTCAAAAGAAAATTATCTTATTGTAAAATAAAAAAAAAATTTCTACTTCATTTTAATATCTTATTGTAGCTCCATAAATTTTACAAGATAAAAACACTTTTGAAATTGATATTTTAAATATTTTAAAGCAATATTTATGTAGATACAACTATAATTCTAAAACTGATAATAGTTAAAGATTTATGGAAAGCAATATTATTATATTATAATAAAAAAATATAAATTTAAGAAATTAAAACTTTTTTAACCATTTAATTTATTACTAATTTAATTAAAAAAAAATAAATATTATGGATTTAGTAAAAAGAAAAAAAAAGTATATGGAGAATGTAATGAACTAGTAAGCATAGGATGGCGTTGGTATCGACCTTGTAATGCTAAAGATTTTAAAGATTTGACGGAAATAATGAATTTATACAACAATCACAATTTAATACTTTGTTTACTTCAAAATTCCTTGAGTATCGGATACCTTATGAAAAAAATGTTAACTACCTTACCGTGATTAAAGTGATCTAATTTATTCCAATACATTATATATAGGAAAATTATTTTCTTCTGCAATCTAACTATTTTTTTTATTTTTCGTGTTAAAATTTCATCTATTGCAAAATTTTTTTTGATCCTTATTAAATTTTTATCAAAAAAAAAGTACTATCTAAAAAAGGAAAATAGAAAATTATAAATGCTTAAATGCTTACATCTTGCTGTATAATTATCATTTTCTTTTCCTGAAACTTATCTTATTATTGAACAGAAAATTGATATTCGTCACAAAAATTCTAAATTAAGGCGATTACGGGATTTGCATCCAATGACGAATGAGATTTAAATTTCGTAATACCCAATATTATTGCACCGCATTATTATTTTGCTTTTCTTAAAAAAAAATTATTTTCTTTATAAAATTAAATTTTGATATTCTACTTCATTATTAATGTTTTATTTGTAACTCTATAATTAATTAGTTATAAAAATATTTGTAAAATGGATACTTCAAAACAAAATTTAGATGCAACTGAAACTATAATAGAAGATAATTCTAAAACGGATGCTAAAAATTTATGGATAGAGAATGATGATAATAGTGAATATCAGGTAAAAATTATTATTATACTATAATATAAAAAATAATATAAATTTTTATTTATTTAAAAAATTTTTTTTAAACATAATTAATTTTAAAATAGTTTCATGCTACAATTTTTACTGAATCAACTGAATCAGATGAAACTAGTTTCCTTCTTAAAAAAATAAATATTATGGATTTAGAAAAAAGAAAAGAAGTTTATGGAATATGTGGAGAATGTAATGAACCAGGTACAGGAGTGTGTTGGTGTCAGCCTTGTAATTCTAAAAGATTTAAGGAAAATTTTAAAAATTGGACTAGTGGAAATAAAAATATTGATGAATTAATACAACAATCACAACTTAATGCTTTATTTTCCATAAAATTTCTTGAATGGTTACCTTTTGAAAAATTTGAAAATGTTACTTATCTTACCAGAGGTGGTTTTAGTAAAATTTATAAGGCTGATTGGCCTGAAGGAAATATTGAAGATTGGGATATTGAAAATAAAAAATGGAATCGATATCCAGATATGAAAGTTGCATTAAAAAGTTTAGATAATTCATCTAATATAAATAATGATTTTTTAAATGAGGTAATTAAATAAATATTGCTTTTAAGTTAAATTTTTATATATTTATAAATATAATTTTCTCTTTTAAATATTATTAGGTTAAATATTATATTTCAGGTCATTTTCATTTTATTAGTACTGCTATATGTTATGGAATAACTCAAGATCCAGATACAAAAGATTATATGATGGTTTTACAGTATTATGAAGATGGAAATTTGAGAAATGTTTTAATGAATAACATAAATTATAAAAATAAAATACAAAATTTATTTTGTATTATAGATGGGCTTTTAAATATTCATAATGCTGGAAAAGTTCATAAAGATTTTCATTCAGGTAATATATTAGTTTATGATACCATCCCATTAATTAGCGATTTAGGGATGTGTCAACCAGTAAATAATGAAGAGCAATCAGTTAAAAAAGGAATTTATGGAGTATTACCTTATATGGCACCGGAAGTTTTACATGGATATCAATATACAAAAGCAGCAGATATTTATTCATTTGGAATAATAATGAATGAACTTATGTCAGAAGAAATTCCTTATAATGATATTTCTCATGATAATAATTTGGCTGTTAAGATATGCAAAGGATTTAGACCAAAAATTTCTGAAGATACACCAAAATTAATCGCAGATTTGATTATTAAATGTTGGGATGCTAAAGCAGAAAATAGACCAACAGCTAAAGAATTATGTCAAATATTAAGAGAATATGTAGGTGAAATTAATAATGAAGATGGCGAAATTTATTCTCAAATAAAAGAATGTGAAAAAATTAAAGAGAATAGATCAAAAAACAGAACAAATGAAAATGAATCTAAAAAACTTCAAATACATCCACAAGCAATTTATACTAGTAGACTTTTAAATTTTAACAATCTTCCGGAACCAATAAATTCAACTGATTATTTATCTTCATTTCAAGGTAAATTTACAAGTACATTTTTTTTAAAAAAAAAAATTGAATTGACCTGTTTTTTTTTTTAACAGAAACCATTCCAACAACATTAATAAATCCAAGTAAGTATATGGTAAATATGTTTATTCATCAATTAATTATTAGTAATATTTTATACTGTCATTTATAGTTTCCGAAGGTGTATCTGAAAGGTTGAATTATGAATTAAATGAATTAGGTGAGATGGATATTTTAATTATTTGTTTATAGTTTTTTTTAAAAAAATTATGTTTATAACAGATAACGTATATTTTAAATAGATCTCAATCAAGATGATGATGATTTGATTTTTTAAATTTGAATTATTCTGTGCGTTAAAATTCGAAACGATCCCATTTATTATAGCAATATTTTATGTATTTTATGTATAAACATTTATATTACTTATTATCATCAAATATTTTCTTTTTTTTTTTTGCATAATATTTATTAAATAAAGATTTATTATTTGTCTAAATTAAATGATAAAAATCTTTTCACGATATATATATATCGCGCTGTAAATTTACAAAAAAAAGATGAAAGAAAAAAAAAAAAAGATAAAACATAAATGTAAATCTTCGTATCTGATTGGTTAAAAAAGACATTTTTATATATATGTACAGACTGAACAAACTGATAATATATCCTCCTTTATATATAAACCCTTTTTCTCTTACTTGACTGTATCTATTGATTGTGGTAAAGAAGTGGTCGAAGGTTGATTACTAACCAAAGAAGTATTTTCATCCGTTGAAGATCTGGTATGTAATTGAGTCGAACTAAAGGAATTCTTTGTCATCATTGGAGTATCATCCAAGAAATTATTTTCAAAACTCGTATTTGTCTTATTATTATTTTCTTCTAAAACTCGACCAGATTTTTCGGTTATAGGTAAATTATGTTGATCAACATTTTTAGGATGTGTAGGAATGGGAGAAAATCTTGTAAACCAGTGTTGTTTATATTTTGTAATATAAACGCATGAAACTAAAAATAAAATGATTAAAACGAGAAATACTAAAATTACTATTGTAGGTTTTGATAAAGGATGAGCTAATACAGGATGTTTATTTGCTAAAAGAGGAGATTCTGAATCATTCGAGCTAGTTGGTGAAGGTGGTGTTAATGTAGAATCTTGACTTTCTGTTTGATCTTGACCAAAAGATTTTGAAAATAATATGTTAAATAATAAATATATTATTATATAAAATTTCATTTTCGATTGAAAGAACTTTTTTTAAAGAAAAAGAGAGAAAATAATAAACAACAAATAAATAAAATAGATAAAATCCTGAATCCTAAAATGTGATATTCATAACGTGTGACTTACTTGTATAAAGTGGGCTATGTCCGTTCTTGAGGCTAATTAATCAAAGCCTCATTTTACACTGCCATAATTAAATTGTTAATAATCAAGTTTTAATCCAGTTTTAATGATATTTTTATTGTAATGATTAAATGATTATCAAATTTATCATTTTTTAGAAATCAATGCCCTTGAATATTTTATCTTTTAAAGTAAATTTGTGGCAAAGCATATAAAAATATATTTAGGAATTTTAAACTGGCCGAAAATATACAAACTACTTAAAATTTAAATCCAACAAGTTAAGCCAGATTGAGCTAATTCAAACTTACGTCATTGCTGTGATTCGTCTAATGCGATACTTACGAGCCAAGACGTAAAATATTACACACCGCGTGAAGTTTCCTTATAAAAAACTTTATTATTATCAAAGAATATTCAAAATTTAAATTGCTAATTATTAAATTATTCTAATAAAAATGGATTAATTGATATCTAAATCCGATGAACTTCCACTTTTAGTAATTTGTCAAAAGTATATAATAAGTATATGATCATATTATAAACGTGGTGAATTGATTATTACACGCTGTATTGCATATATAATTTGATCGTTATATCTCTTTTTTAATAATATTTTAAAAAATTTAAATAAAAATCTTGAGACAAGTTCATATTGCGCATTCAAATGGTCTTTTTCAACTGTCATTTTATATAATTCAAATGCTTTTGTTTTATTAACTTCAAGTTCCAACCCCAAATTGATAATAATGTCAGCATTCGAATGATTTTTAAATACAATAATAATAATAATAATAATAATAAATGAAATAACTAAATTATACGTCCGTACTGTATCGTACTGTATTACTGTATTATATACACTATATATATATCGATCTTTTCATAATCAGATGACGGACGATGACGGAATGACGGATTCACGCTCAAAATGTTTCCCGCCTTCCCTTAAAATTTTCCATACATAACCAAAAATTTGTTATATAAATCATTCAGATTTCCGCATTAAATGTTGAAATTTCTGATGGAAAAGACATTTAACTCATTTGAAAGAATCAGACGATTACTTTGCTAAGAAACTTTTTTTTTTATTTGATAAAATCGAATGTATATAGATATTTAGAATAAAAAAAAAAAAAAAAAAAAAATTTTTTTTTTTTAAAAAAAAAGAAAATATAAAAAAATTTAAAAAAAAAAAAAAAAAAAAAAAAAAACTATTGAAATATTGAAACATTATAATTAAATAAATCAACGCCATCAACGCTCATCATCAACGTAACTTGAATTTTTTAAAAATAAATAAATAAATTATGTTGATGTAGGTTTTGCTTTATCTGATCCATCATCGACATTAATGTTATCAGCATCGTCATCAACGTTTGATTGTTTTTCTGTAATGATGCCAAAATTTTTTTGTTGATTTAAACTAAGAGAACTTATTTTCTTTTTTAAATTATTATTATCTGGAGAATAATCATCAACTGTCGAAGCATTAGTTGCCGTTGTTTGAGTTGATCGAGTTGATCGAGTACGATTAATAGTACTACTTCTACCACTACTACTAGTATATGGCGTGTTATTATCATCTTGATCTATTAAAATTTCCTCTCTTATGTTGTTCTCATTATCATTATGAGTATTACAAATTATTCCAACATTAGATAATCTTTTATCTTGATTATTAGTTAATCTATCAGGAATATTTTTACTGACTGATACAATACTATCCCCAACCAATTTACCATGAGATAAATTTTTGATTTTTGCTGACAAAGCATTTTGATCTACGGGTTCTTTTAATAAAACTATTGGTTCACCCGTTCTTTCATCTCTACCAAAGTAATTACCCTCATTTAATGCCATAATACGTTCTGCTAAATCTGATTGAGAATTATTATTACTGTTATTGTTGTTATTATTATCACCACTAGAAAATAATCTTAACGCTTCAGGAAAATAACTAGCATATTGACTACTAATACTATTATTACTATTCCTTTTACTATCAACAGTATATTGCCCACTACCAAAGAAACTTCTTTTAGGTTTTTTCCTAAGAAAATCTTCAGGTATTGGAGTAAGTATTGGTGATGGATCTGAATAAGAATAATTATCTTTATCAAACATTTTACAATCACGAGACGTTACTTCTAAACGATCAGATTTTATCTCGTATGGTTTTTTCGGAATATTTGATTTACGATATTTTTGATAATAAATTATTGAAAAAATTGATTTTGTTAATAATACTAATATACATGAAGATAATGTTAATATAGGTATTATATCTGGAAATATCGTATACACTTGATAAATAATCTAATAATGTTTTAAAAGATTTTTTTGATTAATAATTATCGAAGAATTAAAATATATGTAAAAAAAAAAAAGAAAAAATTTTTTTTCTTACTAGGACTATTAATTGAGAAATATCTTCAATGAGAATAGTAACAATATTTGTGATGAATATTTGATATATCGTCTTTTCAGTTAATGGAGCGCTTAAATTCATTAAATTAAAACTTTTTGATGTCAAGCAATTTAATGATTCTAAATCTGCACCAGCAAGTAAAGTGAATAATAAGGCTGTTTTCGAATTATCTATCCACCATTTCGCAAATTTATTATTATCCTTAATTTCTTTACTTATTATTATATAAGTAAACAATAAATTTAATACTATTGGTATCGTTAACAATAGGATACTATTATTAAAATAAAAAAAAAAAAGTTAGTGAATAACATAATAAAGTTCATATGATAAATCAAGAAATGTATATCATTCATACCTTGTTACATATAACCATGATAAATCACGTCCATGAATTGATACGAATAAAATGTCTAACACGAAATCTAACATAATAAACGTAAACGTGAATATTACTTCATTATTTCCCTACAATAACGATTAAAGAAAAATGATCAATATAATTAAAATACATGAAAAATAATCGTAAAAATAGTTAATGTTACCTTATTGTTACTTTTACGTGCAAAGAGATATAGTATCGTTAATAACAAAAATCCAATACCCGCTCCTATTAATATATATCCGTACCTAATCCATAAATCCACTAAACGTGATGTAAAAAAATTAGAATAAAATTATGACGTCAAAAAAAAAAAATAATAATAATAATGGCACAACTTACGTAAAGATTTTGCACCATAAGACGCGTCAAGTAAAGATGTTGTACTTATTATCGACATAGCATTATAATCTTTATTTTTAATTAATAAATCTAAATCTTTAACAATTTGTGATGAACTAATATTATCAACGTCCACTTCTTTCCTTCCTTCTTTTTTAATAGATATTCGAAGTAATACTTGGGAGGCTGAATCTTTGTCAAATTGATAACGACTTTTGATTGATAAATAAGCTACATTACATGGAATTATGAGTGATAAATTTGAAACAAGATCTTTGGAAAATTGATCTTTTTCATTTTGTGATAAAGAAGTGTAATATGAAGATCCTGCTGGTGTCAATCTTAATATTGCACTTGTTGAACCTAAAAATGATTCGGCCAAATAAGATTTATCTTCCGAATTATTATCTATTAAAAAAAAAAAATATTTTAATTTAATTAAATTATTTCATCATTTTTTCATTCCCTTCACTCTTTTCCTTTTACATACCAGTAGTAAGATTCCAAATTCCTTTTTTAATACCTAATAATTCTTGATCAACTCTTGCATCTTTAACGAAACCATTATCAACTGATACATAATATGACGTATCCTTTCTATTAAAAGTTGTTTCAAATATATCAACTTCCACAGTATTATTATCAATTAAATTAATAAAATTTCCATTATTTTTATTAACATTTTGTCTAATAATATTATTCTTAAGATCAATTATAGATAAATTCCCATTTGATAATTGTATAAAATTTTTAAACTTAATTTTTAATTTTTTAGTTGACATTAAAGGTATTATTGAATTAATTGATGGTATAGTTGAATCTATATAAGCATTATCATAAATACCAGGTTTACCAAGATCTGATAATAATGATGAAGAAGTAATAAATGTCCAACTTTCATTATTATTATTATTATTATTATTATTCGTTGATTTTGACATAATCCAAATAGTATTATTAGGAAATATTCCAACATTTTTCGTTAAATTTAATGATGGATTATTTGTTGATATATCCCAAGTAGTATTATATATACCTTTATTATTATATATTATACCATTAATATTCTTATTTAAAATATTTTCTGTTAATATACATAATCCACCATAATGTAATTGTAATATATTCCAAATTATTGTTTCAGTAATTAATTCATTATTCATGACTAATCTTGTCGTACTTGATACGGAACCAGAAGAAAAAAATCCTACATCTATAATATTAGTTTGACCATTCATTCCAATATAATATATCACACAATTATAACCAAAAGAATTATAAGCTATATTACATTTAAATATATTTAATTGTTGTATATTATTTGAAATTTGTGAATAAATTTGAAATGGTCCTTTAATATCATCTTCTAAAGGTTCAGAAGGGATGAATAAAACGTAAATTTTCATTTGTATATCTTGAAATCGTATAGTAGAAATTCCATATCCTCCATTTTCTGTCGCGAAAATTTGTGTAAAAGTTGAAGTAAAATTATTTATATTATTAATTATTCCAGATGATAATGAATTGAATGATCCTGATGAATCACTACGAAAGAAGAAAAGAAAGGTGAATATTTTTTTTTTTTAAAAAAAAAAAAGTAAATTTTTTAAAAAAATCGTTTGTTTTACTTACGGAGCGCTTAATTTTCTCCATTTCAATTGATTTGATTCTTGTATGTAACATAACCACAAGAATCCTGTGTTGGCGCTTTGTACGACATTAATGTCAGTACAAGAATCTCCTAGAGAATTATTACTAATATAAAATGTAAAAATTTCGATATAATTAAACTTTTTTTTTTTTTTAAAAAAAAAAAAAAAAAAAAAAAAAAAAAAAAAAAAATTTTTTTTTTTTTAAAAAAAAAAAAAAAAAAAAAAAATGAAATAAAGGTTTTCTTACTTTAAGATGTTACCATTCCAATTAATTACCATTCCACATAAATTAAAATTCGAAAAATCACAATAATATGTAACAAATATATAACCGGAAGATATTGCATGAATTTTTACAAAATCAATCGTTGATGAACTTGATATGGAATTATCATTACAAAAATTTTCTAAAGGAATTTGAGGGACGTCAATGTTTAAATCTTTAATTGATCCATCCGAAAGAATCAATTTTAAAAATAATTTTGGTTCATTACAATTTGTTGTCGTCGTCGTCGTCGTTGTCGTCGTTGTCGTCGTCGTTGGTGAAGAAGAAAGAGAAGATGGATATGATAATCTTAATAATACTGTACCGTCACGATAACTCGTTTGTGAAATTAATTGAAAATAATTTGGTGTGTTGATAGTTAAGGATTGTGTGGTTACTGCGGATATTTTATGTAATACTAATAATAGAAGTAACAGTATTCTTGCTAATCCAATTTTGTATTGTCCTTTCATTATTTTTTTATAATATAAAAAAAAATTATATATATAAGCTTCAAATATTTTTTTTTTTTTTTTTCAAATCGGTCAAAGGTATAACGTTAAACGATATTATAATTTTTTTATTAAATGAAATAAAGAGAAAGAAGAAGGAAAAAAGAAGGGAATATTATGACAAAACGATTCAGGTTCTATTTAACATTTTTTTTTTCGGTATATACAGTATATATATATATATATTATATTATTTTATATTATATTATACAATTTAAAAAAAAAAAAATAAATAAATAAAATAAAATAAAAAAAAATAATATATATTTATTATTATAAATAACAACAAAAATATATATATATACACATGTATGTATTTTGAAGGGAAACAAAAAAAAAAAAAAATTTTTTTTTTTTTTATTTTTTTTAATATATGCGTTGTATATATAAATGTAAAATACCGGACGGCACGGAAAAGTGAGATTGTTGTTTCGGGCCGCCGATTTTTTTGTGGTACAAAAAAAATTGACCATTTCAAAACTGGCAATACTGTCAAGATTATTCCATGTACATATTATATATTATTTTTCAAGTTGATTTCAAATCTTTTTATCGTTAAATAAATATCCGAAATAAAAAAAAAAAAAATTATTTATTGACGTTATGTATTTAAGTGTGATAATGTACAGAAATTATCTGATTGAATGCAGTTATACTAAGATAGGATGTTTATTATGTTTATTTTGGTTATGAGAGGGTTATTTTTATAAAAAAAAGTTTTTTATATAAAAAATCCATATTTGATAAATGCATTTGTCGTATTTGTCACACCAATGCATATACTGTAAATAATTATACAATACAAGGGGGGAGCATACAGTTATAAACTGAATGCAAAGGTGATAATTTGAATTTTTCGATTATCAGATTCGGCGTTCAATAAGGGAAAAAAGAGAATGAGCACGAACAAACCATTTTATTAAACTTTAATAAAATCAAAATGAAGGAAAAGAATAATGAAACAATAAGATCATAATAAGACCATTATAAAAGGTAAAATTACTTCTGATTAAAGAGTCAAGAGCATATGATGATATATGATGCCATTAAATTTTTTTTACAATGAACCAGAACTTTATTTTGTTATACTTACCCTTCTCCATTTATGCAAAAAAAAAAAAAAAAAATTGAAAGAAAATATTTTTTGGGCAACAATCGATTTTTTTTTTTTGATTTTTTTTGATTTTTTTATGGTTTACAATTTTCTTTTTATGGTTTCAGATTGATTGTGATATATAAAAATGTACATGTATATTTTGGCGCGGTTTTTGAATTTTGGCTACAAAGTAAAGAATAAACAAAAAAAAAAATTAAATAAATAAAATTTATTTATAATAACATTTTTGTTTATTTATAGCTCGATACTATTTTTTTTTTGTTAACAATATTCTATAATTAACCACGCTCCAAAGAAAAAAAAACTCACTAATTTTTTTAAAGAAAAAAAAAGAATGAAATTAATAATTTAAAATTTAATTAATTTATTACTATTATGGAATATAAGAAACAATGAAAATCTTATGGGAAATAAAAAAAAAACAATCACTTTAAAATCAGGTTGATTGACAAGTAATAAATTATCAGTTATTCCAATTTACGAAAAGTTTTAAATTTTTTGTAATAAGAATTTTTTTTTTTTTTTCTAAAACGCAAATTTTATCCTAGTTGCATAAAATATGATGTATTTTGCATAACATATTATTATCATTGAAATATCGGTAAACGGAATATATAATGAACCTAAAATTGAATTTCTTTGTGTTTCATTAATTTTTAATTGGGTTAAAACTTTTCTTAAATTGGTTTAAGATAAAATTTCATGATTGGAAAAGAATTTGGTTCGATAATTAGGTTTTGTTTCGGTTTTTAAAACAAGTTTCAGATGAGAACAAAGTCTTCTTTTTTTTTTCTTTCTTTACTTTTTTGTTTTATTTAAATTTTCCTATTGAAGTAATGTAACGATTATTACGAGCAGTAATATCCTTTCGTAATGATGATTTTTTTTTTTCAAAAAGCTAATAATATTTCTTTAATGTTTTTTAATTGGTTAAATAAAATTAAAAATGGAATCTAAGATTATTTTTATCTGAATCTATTTTTTTTTTTAAAAAAAAAAATAAAAAGTGTATATATATATACTGTATATATATAATTTGTATATACTGTATATATAATTTTTTTATTGATAAACGAATATTTAATAACAACGTTTCACACGAAGAAACCAATAAAATACCGAATTCAATTAAATCTCCAAAAATGATCTTTTCTAAAATTAGTAAATACATAGAATTATAATGAAACTTCCATAAAATATTTATATGAATCTCGTGCTTTACATTATGAATGTTTGTTTATTGTACTATATGTCATTGTAATGCATTTTTCACGCAGCATGATATAATCGCGTCTTTTTTTTTTCCTATTAATGAACTTATTGCTTTACATTACATACAGAATTAAATAAAATGATTAGTTTTATTAATGTACTGTATATACTACTATACCGTATAGTGTACTTAGTATATACCTCGATTTATAACTAAAGTTTTATTTCTTGTGTTTGGGGATTGTAAATCAATTTTTTATTTTTTTTATTTTTAACTGAATATAGTAAACACAAAAATATATTTACATATAAATAAATGATGTGATTGATTTAAAACATCACTTTTTTTCGGTTGAATAATGATATCAAGATTTTAAACTTGATTTTCATATTTTCATTCAATCAACTGATCGTATCAATCGATTGAATGGATTTAATGGCTTTTATTTCCATGTGAAAATAGACATAAAAATTATATATAATAAGAAAAATAATGATCGGAATATTGTGTTTATATATATATATATATAGAATGTTTTTTTTTCGATTAAATGAAATTATCGAATGTTCTAAAGTTCTAGAATCACGTGAATTATTTTATTAAATTCCCCAAAAATTGAATTTATAATTTCTATATTAAGTATAGAAAATTTGAAGAATTTAAATAGATATCGCAACAAAAAAATTAATACTAAATTTTAAATTTGGTTAAAAAATATATTTTTATTTATATAATAAATAATTTCGTCTCAAATAAAGAATAAAATAGTATGATATGATTGTATATTTTATCCCGTATTTTAAATTTCATTTTATAAGTCTTGTGATTTACAACTTTGTTCTATAATAAAAAAAAAAAAAAGATTTTTTTTTTTAAAAAATATTTTGTAAGGAATATAATAATAAAGTATTAAGAATTCAAAAAAATTATAAAAAATGAAGTAATTTTTATAAAATAAAAATTTGAAAATATACTAATTTAAAAATCCAGGTTGGTAAGAAATTGTTTTATGTATATGAAAATATTTTTATTTTTTTTGAATAGTTCTCAATCAGAATAACCAGTATGGCAATCCAGGCATTCAGAAACTATTAATAAATGATTTAATAACGCGAGTATATACTTACTTAATGTTGATGAAATGAGTTCTATTAAAAATAAATAAATTTATAAAATATATTTACATATTAATTTTTTAAATGTACTAGTAAATGGTTACAGTACTTTTCTCCAAAGTATATTTCACTGAAGCCCATTTTATCGAGGCCGTCTCGTCGAATGGAAGTTTCTTCGAAGGGATATTTCGTCGAATGGGCGTTTCGTCGAATAGGCATTTCACCGCATTTCGTCGAAGGACATTTCGCTGATAATGTTAGTGATTAACATAATTCCTTAATCATTAACAATTCGACAATTCGATAAAAATGCTTCGGAAAATTGTCAAGTACGATGAAATTGTTAATTTTCCTTTAATAAAATAAACGTTTAAATAATTTGTTTATCATAAAAAAAAAGAAAAGGAAAATTGAAAAATTCCATATCTTCGGCGAAATGCCCTTCGGTAAAATGACGGTCATTCGAGAAAATGACATTTCAGCGAAATGACACTTTGGTGAAACATCCCTTCTGCGAAATTGCTTCGGAGAAACCATCATGAAATTTTTAGGTAGATCGATCCATGTAATCCCACATGGATCATTCCCATATATCTATCCTACGCGGATTCACATCGAATTTATGCTGAAAATACTACGTGTTTTGTCACAGGGTATTGGAAAATATTGGATTTCCACATATTTCCACAATTTTTATGAATTTTTAGTGAAAAAAATTCCCTGAATTTACCTTGATATGAAGATAAATAATCAGTTGAATTTACTGGTTCTGGTAAATTTTTAAAATTTAAAAGTTTGCTAGTATAAATTGCTTGTGAGTGTGTTTAAAGGTTTTTTGGATTTAATTTCATCTGTTCTGTTTTTTAATTTATTCTAATATAACATTTTTATTTTCACTAGTCCAATTCTTAAAATTTCCTTAAAAACTTTTAGCATTACAAGGTTGACACCAACATTTTCCTATACCTGGTTTACTACATTCTCCATTCGATTTGGTGGTTGAACCAGTAGAAAAAAATTGTAGCATAGTACTATGATTAAAATAGTATAAATTCTTTTAATAATTTTAATAATAATTACATTTATATTTTTAATTTTAATAATAATTTTTATATTATTGAAACATTATTTATTTATTTATAGTAACTCAGGTCATAATCTGACTTACAGATCATGAGTCAAAATCGCAGATCATAAGATCAGGTCATAAAATCGTCAGGTTATTAATCATCAAATAATTTCTTTCTATCGTAGCTCAATTTAATTGCAATTCCAATTATAGGTAATGTAAAGTTTATGTAAAAAATCAAGAATACGAGAATACGCCAAAAAAGTACATCAATTTTACAAGGTCTTATGGCCTTTTTATAGTTTTAGTAAAAGTGCAAAACTATTTATAGCTCGCAACAATAAACAAATAAAACAAATAAATTATAGCTTAAATAATGAACTATAATGTCTGTTCATCGAAGACAAGTATAATCGGATATTCAACTTTGGTCCTGATTCGTATGAATCAGAATATCTTTGTCATAATGTTTTTTAAAGTTTTAAATTATCACTTATAGTCAATAATACGATCGATTACGAGATCACAATTTCATTAATTTCATTATAGATTTGGAGAGAACTTTTGATGTTCTGTCTGATAAATCCGAAATAAACAACGAGAGTGTTTAACAGTGTTGACCCCTGAATTAAATAACAAAACGTTTCTGTAGATTAGAGATAACCAAGATTATTTCAGGTTGCATCCTTGATTTGTGTATCAAAAAAAAAATGACGAAACATTATTTAAGCCCTTCCTGAATTTATTTTCTTATTATCACATTATAAACACATACAGATATAAAAAGTTACACATCTTCTCAAATTAATCAATTTATATTGAAATAAACTGTAAACCATATTATATTTTTTTTCCTATATAGGAATAATTTTCCACTTACATAGAATTAAAGTATGTCAACATCATCAAACGTTTGGCCTGAAATAAATACTCTCAATGTGTAATAATTTTCCCGCCGATTGTCTGTCTATTCATGTTATCGCCTGAATTTCAAGAAGCAGAAGCGAAAATTAGAAAAACCATAGAATGATTAAACAAGTTCCATTGATGGATAATAGTATACCTAAGAATAAGAATTTTGGAAGACTCTGTAGTTCTTGTCAAATCACAAGGCATGATGAAGAAGCAAGATCTTACGCACCACTACACTCATACTTTCTTCGGGATGATACGAAGCTAGCGCAATAAAAGTTATATGCGTAAATATATTACCTTTAGTGATGTCGACTTAATCTATTGTGAGAATATTCTTAGACATCTCAACATTGGAAGGCATATTCTGTTCTATAGATGAATCTTCAATAGGAATTTCTTCTATATTCATCGCATGTCTGATTCATATTCGTACTTTATATATTCATGTGGTAAAATCGTAATATCGCCAAATCCGGAGTTTTCACAAGAGATTTTTTTAAAAAATGTATAAATAGGAAAATTCACTTTTTTATTAATGGTCAGTTATTATACAATTAACAATTATTATAATAAAGTTTAAACGACCTATGTTTAATTAAATTTAAAATTAACTTTTGTATATAATACGCATTTGTCTCATTTGAATTTAATCAAACAAATTTTAGATCGACTAGTTAACAATCTTTGGACAATGTTATTAATACATTTGCGAAAATTAAAAAAAAATTATTTTTAATTTATAGTTATAAACATATTTAAAAATCGCTAGTATTTGTTGCTGACTTAGCCAAGTCTTTTAAAAACTTGTTGTCACCTGATCACCACGTTGAGGTGCAGCAACATTGATCAGGGGGGAAAGGAAAGGGTAAACGAAGGGGAAAGGAAAGGGAAACGAAGGGGAAAGGGAAACGAAGGAAAGGGAAACGAAGGGAAAGTGAAACGAAGGGGAAAACGAAGGGGAAGGGGAATACGAAGGGAAAGGGGAATACGAAGGGAAAGGGAAACGAAGGGAAAGGGGAATACGAAGGGGAAAGGGAAACGAAGGGAAAGGGAATACGAAGGGAAAGGGAATACGAAGGGAAGGGAAAAACGAAGGGGAAAGGGAAACGAAGGGGAAAGGGGAATACGAAGGGAAAAGGGAAACGAAGGGGAAAGGGAATACGAAGGGGAAAGGGAAACGAAGGGGAAAGGGAAAACGAAGGGAAAGTGAAACGAAGGGAAAGGGGAATACGAAGGGAAAGGGAAAACGAAGGGAAAAGGGAAACGAAGGGGAAAGGGAATACGAAGGGAAAGGGGAAAACGAAGGGGAAAGGAGAAAACGAAGGGGAAAGGGAAACGAAGGGGAAAGGGGAATACGAAGGGAAAAGGGAAAACGAAGGGGAAAGGGGAAACGAAGGGAAAGGGAAAACGAAGGGAAAGGGAAAACGAAGGGAAAGGGAAAACGAAGGGGAAGGGAAAACGAAGGGAAAGGGGAAACGAAGGGGAAAGGGGAAAGGGAGGGAAAAGGGAAAGAGATACAACCTACATACCTAAAAGAAGATGTAAAAAAGGAACCGAAGAGAAGACCTAATAAAAAGAAGACCTAAAGAAAAGAAGACCTAAAGAAAAGAAGACCTAAAGAAAAGAAGACCTAAAGAAAAGAAGACCTAAAGAAAAGAAGACCTAAAGAAAAGAAGACCTAAAGAAAAGAAGACCTAAAGAAAAGAAGTCCTAAAGAAAAGAAGTCCTAAAGAAAAGAAGTCCTAAAGAAAAGAAGTCCTAAAGAAAAGAAGTCCTAAAGAAAAGAAGTCCTATCGGGTGAAGACCTAAGAGAAGAGAAAGCAAACTCCAGAGAGACGCCTAAAAAAAGAGTTCGTTAAAACTAAGGTATTGGGGACATATTTATATTATTTATATTATTTATATTATAATATTCATAAATAATTACTTGCATGAGTAATTTTTTTTTGCATGAGTAACTTTATTCGTATGAGTAATATAGATTTATATTTATTACTCAGATCTAGTGATTATCAAAAATATTTCTACAACGTTGATTTTTTGCTTAATTTCTGTATAAAAAATAAAGATTTGTAGTTAAATTAGATTTTAGTGCATTATATTTAATAGGTTTATCAACTTTAACGTTCTCAAATGTCAGCGTTTTAATGACCGCTCAATTAAATAAAAATTAATAAAATATCCGACTTGTTATGTAATTTTTCGTATTGAACGTTAATCAGATTTCTCCTACGTATGATAGACAAGAAGGGAAGATGGGGAGCGATAAAAGTGATGCTTAAATATGACGATGCATTTCGTTTGGATAAATAATTTTGGAAAGCATTTGAGAGTTAAATTAATTTATCGTAGAATAACTAGTTGGAGCTTGATAATAAGATTAAGCAAAATGTAATACAATATATAAAAAATTTGCGGTATATGAATGATCTTTTTAATTTAAAGGCTTTAATATATACCGCTATAATAAAATCTTTTCGATGATATCATAATGAAATTTTAAGAGTAATGTATTTATCATCTGAGGATGAAATCATGAAAATTCCTTTTATTGTATAATCAGTTGAAATTTATCAGTAAAACAATATATTAATAGCGGCTATATACTTTATGTTACGTCACACGATACAAGCCGTCAAATCATGTGCACGTAAAGTAAAATGAGCTGGAAATTTTTTAACTCAATCATATTGATTATGTCACGATTTTTTATACTTTGGCTATAACCTACCGCTAACTTACGTAACTTCAAAATTCGTTATTGTCGCATACCTTTTTTTCTAATCAATATTAGACCTGAATTTTACTAATATATACAACTCTTCAAGAACTAAATATAAATGAATAAACCTTAAAAAAAATATTTTGAAACTTTATGATATTTAAGATAATATGATTTTGATATTATGGATAGGTAAAATTATATTACGCGAGAACTATGGGAAATATTTAGTTATAATATTAGTTATGACTCGTAAGTTAATGAGTCATAACTAATTAATTTCGTTGCTCATATTATGTAAAATACTTCAAAAAAAAAGTATAAATACTTTACCTTGCCTTTATCCTGTAAGATTTTTTTTCTTACAATACATTTTACTCTTTTCTACACTTTACAACAAAATATTTTTTTTTTTTTTTTTTACAATATGATAAATTTTTTAAACTTTATAACGAATTTTCTACACGTTACAACAATATTTCACTCTTTTTTACGAAAAATGGTTCTTTTTTTACATTTTTCACATTTTCTAAACTTTATAACAAATTCTCTACACGTTTCATTTTTTTTTTTGAAACTCTCACCAATAAGTCTTTCAGGGCAGTATGACGTTCCTTTCTCACGCTAATGTCCATATTATCCCTCATATTAATCCTTCTAATAACTATGCAACTAAGCATCACTCTCAATATATGGTAAGGTGACAAAGGAAAAAAATATTCTGCTGATGATAGTTTTAACAACTTTCGTATTAGATATCTAATAATATTTATATTATTTACTTTACAACAGAGAGACTTCAAGCTATTAGCAGATGCTATCTGAAGAAGCCTAACAAACAAAGCCGTCGTGTACGCCTAAGAAAGGGATGAAGTGACGTCCGTGATCAAAATTTTTGCCGCAAAGCTAATAGTAAATATTTATATTACTTTAATATTTTTATACTTGAATCAATATTAAAAAAAATCATTTTTTTTTATTATAGAGTGATAGGATAAAATGAAGATGAAGGTGCACATGCCAGTTTTCTAGATGAGTGTAAAATGGCTCAAGAGACTTTAAAAGAGGTGTGTATTTTTTTATTTGCAAAGTGGGTAACTTCCTAAGCCAAAATTAGAACGGATAACTCATTGAGTCGGGGAGTTCACAAATTTTACTTAGGAGGGTGCTGGATTTGTTTGCT
>QZLH01000053.1:110797-167105 GCA_003833135.1 Oehlia diaphana | reverse complement strand
TTTTTATGATTTTTTTATTTCTTCATTATTTTTAGTTTTGGGTATTTTATTGGAGCAGCATGATGCTATGCGTTGGGTGGGAGCATAGCGTGCTTACATTGTAAGCCTGTGAGTACCAGCTTTTGCTGCAGTCTTACAGTAGGGCTGGTTGGGAACTTGGATAGGTATAGTACTATGCGAGGGTTGGAGCATAGACGCTTACTTTTAGTAAGCTCGTGGGTACCAGTTTTTGCTGCAGTCCTGCGATAGGACCGAAGGTAAGTGCACTTTTTTTGTTATTTTTCAGTTATTTATTTTTTTATGATTTTTTTATTTCTTTATTATTTTTAGCTTTGGGTATTTTTATTGGAGCAGCATGATGCTATGCGTTGGGTGGGAGCATAGCGTGCTTACATTGTAAGCCTGTGAGTACCAGTTTTTGCTGTAGTCTCATAGTAGGGCTGGTTGGTTGTGGTACGGCATGGTGCTATGCGTAATTTTCATGGGAGGAGCATAGTGCGCTTCTTAGGAAGTCCCTTGTGGTAGGGCCGTAGTACTAAATCATATGATAAAGTGTAAAAAATGTGGATCACAACAATTTTTTTGCTGTGAAATAAAAAGCTAAGAGTATAAGTAATCATTTAAATATCTGAAAATAAAGATATGTAATATAATCGCGCCTTTTTTTTATTATCGTTATCCTTTAATGTAAAATGTAAAACAATAATAAATTAGTTTATATTGTATATATCAACTCATCAATTATAAAATTTTTTAAAAAAACCTCGCTATTATTATTATTTTGTATAATAGTTTTGGAATCACGTGGATTATTTGTAATTTCGCCTACCAATTTAAGTATAGGACAGAATTTGTTATAAAAAATGTGGCAAAACCGCAAAAGAATATTCGTACATCTCATTATAGAAAACAAAATAAGTAGAATGATATAATGGTATATTTAGTATATTTATTCTGTACTTTATTTATTTATTCTTTCTTTGATCCAATATAATCGTACGATTTACAACTTCCGCTCGTTATATTGTATAATAGAATTTTTTTATATTTTATAATTTTTTTTGCATTTTCTTTTCTAAAGAAAATTCGTTAAGATAATATAATAATAAAGTGATGTTATCAAAAAGAATTTATAAAAAATGAAATAATATATGATAAAAAAGAAATTACTAAAAATTTTGAAATACTAAAATTCATTCATCATCGTCTTGACTAAGAACTATTTAAAAATAAATAAATAAATAAATAAATAATTAAATTATCAATTATTTGCTGTTTAACGTACCCCTCCCCCTCTATTTTTTCAAAAATCTGGATTCTATTAAACGTATAGTAATAAATATGTTTTAAAAATGTTTGAATTCCTATAATATAAAATGTACTCGCCGTCAAAGAATATAAAATGATAAGATTAACTAAAAAAAAAATTGCATTATATAATAATATTCATATATTCATATATTCGGTATCTGATATCATGATACGGTAATTTAACATAGCTATTAAATAAAAGTTTATAGCCAGATATTTATAATTGTGCAAAAAAAAAAAAAAAATTGCGAAAAAATATGTTAATTTCAAGTTAAGGTAATCACAGATTTTAGCCGATTTGTGAAAAAGATTGCAGAGTTTTAAAAATAATTGATAATATATTTATTTAATAAATATTTCTTATTTGTAATACTTTCTTATTCTGTTCTAACAATAGCTAACAAAATATGTTATAAATAAATAAGCTTATCATTTGAGAATTCAATTAGTATGTGACTTGCGGAGGTACGTTGATAGTATTTGATGATATTTTGATATATTTTGATATGTTTGTTTATGATTAAATATTATTAATTGTAAATCTATCAAATAGCATGTTATAATATAAGTCTTTTAAGAAACCTACCTAAAATTTGAGCATTAAAGGTATATTATTTTCTGTAAACTTTTTTAAAAAACAAATCTTATTTACTAATCAAATGTAAATAAGTCAAACTAGGAATCTAGTCGTGAATATTAGTATAATAAAAAATTCCGATTGATAATATTGATATTCGCATTCATGTAATAAATTAATTCTCTTTCTAATTATTCTTATCATGTTCTCATCTTACCTAGGTACAGTACATAGTCTAAAAGAGAACATCATGGTTGAATTTCAAATTCTTATTTTATATTTATTTATAAATAGTCTGTTCTACGATTGAAAGAACTGTATTTTCAATTGTAATCCTTTGAAAGTATATCTGAGTGTTGGATCAAGTCGTTCAAGTGGATTTATAACGTCGAGAATACGATTATACTAGATAACGTACGTATAACCTTTGTATTAATGAATGCTCCAACAAAATGCCCTATTTTTGATCTTCAGAACATTTTTTTTTATGTAGAATAATATTTTTGGCTAAACGAATTATCGGATGTTCTAAAGTTCTTGTTATATTATCTGAAGAAGAATGCAAAAAGCTAGATAGGAAATTAGAAAACTTGTCAAGAATAAATTAGGTCTAGCGTTAATCGACGCCAAATAATGTTATACATGATAAAGAGGTATTAGGATGTAAAAGTGTAGTCGATTTATAAAAGAGAGATTGATTAAAAATATCTCATATTGTTTGGAGATGTAGGTGGAACAATCATGAGAATTAAAATAGCAACATTTAAAGAAATATTTTGGTTTAATGCTTGTATATTCAAAGAAATTAGCTCTATACCAGACAATAGGGAAAAAATTTCATTTATTAGAAGCGTTAAAAATTATTAGTTATAAATTATGCTCACATAATAATGATTATGAACATGTACTAGTCAAAGGTGGGTATTACGATAGATGAAATGTTGAACGCGAAATTTCTCAACAAAAGTATTTGAAATCAGTAAATATCATGTATACAGTATATCGCAATTAACCAAAGAAAATAAGTTAAAGATATGGCAACAAATAACTAGAGAAGCAAGAAGAAGTAATAAAGGAGCAATACCTAGATAGCATAGAACTAGAAGAACGAAAATGATAAAATATCAAATAAGTAGAGAATTTATGTAATAAGTAAAAGTAAACATAAAAAACTAGAGGGGATGTATAGATTACGAAAGATGGGAGAAATATTTGATAAAGAGAATAGAAATGAAATATTAAGAATAAATGAATGATTTGAAGGATAGGTAATGAAGAAAATATAGGAAAGAATTAGATGAAAAATGGTTAAAGGTGGTGGATAATAATGAAAGTGTTTTTATAATATTTTATACATATGACTCGATTAGAGAAGATATATCATAGGAGAGGTATAGAGTGGTTAGAATAGAAGAAGCTGGTAAGGTATTAGATAAATTTAACGCAAAAATTAAAAATAAATGAGCATACTGAACCAAGTGAGACAGCAGTAGTTATTACGTAGTAAATATCATGTCCATCGAACAGTAAAGTTATAATAAAACCAGATTGTGAGAATATAGTAACGCGTACAATCTAATAAATAGTAAAGAAACGGATATATAGAGCACGAGAAGAATATGTGTTGGATATATAAATTCATTAAAGATGGGAACATAGATATTAAATTTGAAAAAAATTAAAGCACATATAAGAATCATGGGAATATAGATTGTACTGAAATAACGGAAAGCCTTATGAATCAGGTTAATCAGTTCAAGTTTGTATGGCGAAAAAATTAATATACAAGGGAAATTGATAAGTTATATAATAAAAAGCTTTCTGGACATATTGCCAACATGAGCCTTTTAATAATATGGAACAAAAAATAAATGACGTGACAAGAAGATGCAAAATGGAACATTGGAAGATAAACTGGTGAAAATATTTAATCAAGAGTCAATGATTTATTTAACGCCAAATGAAACGATAAAAGGATTAATTAACCATATTCTTTATTTAGGATCACAAGGCAAAGAATTCAAAAACGTGACCAAAGAATTGTAGTTTAGAACGCAGAAAAGTGCATCTGGAAAGAGAGATGTGAAAAAATTAATGAATGGGAAATTGCAAACAATATAACGAAAAAAGACAAGAGAGAACCAGGTAAAGGCGAAGGAGAGAAGGAAGATAAAAAAGAAAATGTCAAATATAAGATGTTTGACAGACTGAAGTCTTAAAAAAAATATAAAAGAAAGGCGGATTAATAAATCTCTAGACAATGCTCAGGTGTGGTCTAAAGTAGAAATAGGAGAATTTTGGATAAAGGATGGTACTCATGATCTGCGCACATGATCCGGTAATTCGAAATATTTTTCTAAAAAATTGTAACACGTCATTAGAGAAATCACGCAATAAGCCAAATTGTCATCCATGGTTTAAAAATATTTGGCCGAATTTTAAATTATTGAAAAAATGAATAATGATATTAGAGCACTCCAAGAACTTGGAGAGATTAAACCATAACACAATATATTGGTAGTATAATGTATAAGAACAAAAACTAAATCAAGTTAATAAATACGCAGTCTATTACAGTTAAATGTAGTATTTAAATTTTTTAACATTTTTTTGCCGATGAAGAAATACATACAAATTGTTTTACGATCGAAATATAATTAGTAATTACCAAAAATAATTTAATACAAAATAATTTTTTAAGTTAACAGACTTATATTTGTTTAATATAATTTTATTCTAGGATAACGTAAATTTAGTTAATACAAATTGTACTTCTATACTTTTATAGGTTAATCAAATAATTTCATCAACAACAAATTTTTTTTATGGTAATGCTGATAAAGATCTAGAATCATGGGAATTAACTTAAGTACAGGATTAATATAAAAAATGTGGTCAAAGAATATTAAACCGAGTACCGAGTAAGTAACTATATTTTCATGTATATAACAAACAATTCGTCTCATTATAGAGAACAAAATAGGTAGGGACGATACGATGGAGGATTTATTATGTATTTCAAACTTTATTTTTCTTTGATTCAATAAAATCGTACGAT
The DNA here is from genome assembly GCA_003833135.1 of Oehlia diaphana. NCBI lineage: Eukaryota > Fungi > Glomeromycota > Glomeromycetes > Glomerales > Glomeraceae > Oehlia > Oehlia diaphana. The sequence goes on along the minus strand of QZLH01000053.1, from coordinate 162,159 downwards.
TTACAACTTCCGCTCGTTATATTGTATAATAGATTTTTTTTAAATTTTAAATTTTATAGTTTTTTTGCATTTTTTTTTTTCTAAAGAAAATTAAGTTATGAAAAAGAATTTATAAAAAATGAAATAATATATAATAAAAAAGAAATTACTAAAAATTTCGAAATAAACTAATTTACTGTAAAATTCATTCATCGTCTTGATTGAGATCTACTTAAAATAAATAAATAAATAAATTATTAATTAATTAAATTAAATTGACGTAATTTCACATATTTAAAAACAAATATCTTGCCTAATTCATTTAATTCAATATCCAAGCATTCAGAAACTATTAATAAATTGAAAATTAAATATTATTATAATAATCATAATAATCTTTAATAACGCGAAGTATATAATACTTACTTGGATTTGCTGATGTTGATGAAACGGGCTCTAATAAAAAAATAAATAAATAAATAAATTTATAAAAATATATTTACATATTAATTTATTTAATTTACCTTGAAATGAAGTTAAATAATCGGTTGAATTTACTGGTTCTGGAAGATTTTCAAAATTTAAAAGTCTGCTAGAATAAATTGCTTGTGGGTGCGTTTGAATATTTTTAGATTTGTTTTCTTTTGTTCTGTTTTTTGATCTATTCTCTTTAATTTTTTCACATTCTTTTATTTGAGAATAAATTTCGCCATCTTCATCATTAATTTCCTGCCTATATGTCAGCATTATTTGACATAATTCTTTAGCAGTTGGTCTATTTTCTGCTTTAGCATCCCAACATTTAATAATCAAATCTGCAATTAATTTTGGTGTATCTTCAGAAATTTTTGGTCTAAATCCTTTACATATTTTAACGGCCAAAGTACGATCATGAGGAATATCATTAAAAGCAATTTCTTCTGACATAAGTTCATTCATTATTATTCCAAATGAGTAAATATCTGCTGCTTTTGTATATTGATATCCACGTAAAACTTCTGGTGCCATATAAGGTATTACTCCATAAACTCCTTTTCGCTCATTATCATTTACTGGTTGACACATTCCTAAATCGCTAATAAATGGGAAATCATCTAAAATTAATATGTTGCCCGAATGAAAATCTTTATGAACTCTTCCAGTGTTGTGAATAGTTGAAAGCCCATCTATAATACAATATAAATATAGAATTTTATTTTTATATTCTAAATCATTCATTAAATTATTTCTCAAATTTCCATCCTTATAATAATGTAAAACCATCATATAATCTTTAGTATCTGGATCTTTAGTTATACCATAACATATAACAGTTTGAATACAATAAAAATGGCCTGAAATATAATATTTAATCTAACAATAGTAAAAAGAAAAATTTTGTTTATAAATATACATTAAATCACGAATATTAACTTTAGAGTAATATTTATTTAATTACCTCATTCAAAAAATCATTACTCATATTAGATGAATTATCTAAACTTTTTAATACAACTTTTACATTTGATTCTCGGACCAATTCTTGATTTTCAATATCCCAATAATCAATATTTCCTTCAGGCCAGTCAGCCTTATAAATTTTACTAAAACCACCTCTAGTAAGATAGGTAACATTTTCAAATCTTTCAAAAGGTATCCATTCAAGACATTTTATGTTAATGAAAGCATTAAGTTGTGATTGTTGTATTAATTCATCAATATTTTTATTTCCACTAGTCCAATTTTTAAAATTTTCCTTAAATCTTTTAGCATTACAAGGTTGACACCATTGAACTCCTGTACCTGGTTCATTACATTCTCCACACACTCCGTAAACTTCTTTTCTTTTTTCTAAATCAATAATATTTATTTTTTTAAGAAGATAACTAGTTTCATCTGATTCAATGGAAAAAATTGTAGCGTGCATCTATTAAATAAATGATTAAAAGAAAAGATTTTTTAATAAGAATTATATTATTTCATTGTTATTGATGATAATGAATTTACCTGACAATCGTCATCACATTCTTTCCATAAATTTTTAGCACCAGTTTTAGAATTATTTTCTATTATATTTATATTTTGTTTAGTCGTATCCATTTATAGATAATTAAAAAATAACGATTATTGTTTTAATGATTATTTTGTTTTAGCGAATATACTTGCAAGTTTTTATAAATTTTTGTAAAAAGAAAGCAATTTAGAATCCGAATTGTGAAGCAAAAAAAGAATTAAAAAAATAGGGGCAAAGAAAAGGTGGGTGTTACGAAAACATCCATTTTATATTGCACGTCCGAAATGTGTGTAAAAGTTAGGCCGATCACGGTGACAAATAACGAGTGACAAATAAGAAATTTATTACGAAGATTCTAAGTCCCTCAGATAATTAGTGTTTTTGAACTCGTGCTTGCACGTGATTAGTTACGCGTAAACATCACCCCTTCCTATTATAGTTGTGAACGACACACACATTTCGGACCGGCTTTTGTGTTATGTTATGACCTCATGACTAAAGGTTTCCTTTTTGGTTTCAAATTTCTTGAATTAAGTCGCAAAGTGATATAAAGATTAACTAAATTAAAATAATAATATTCATATATTCGGGTATCAGCTATAATGATACAGTAAATTTAACATGGTTATTAAGCCTTCTAAGAAACTTTGAGTATTAGAAGTATATAATTTTCTGTGAACCTTTTTTACTAATCAAATGTAATTAAGTCAAACTAGGCATACTCTAGTGAGTCTAGTTGCAAATTACTAAACAGACTTTTGATCTCAGAAGTGATATACAGTATAAATTAATTCACTTTCTAATTATTCTTATCATTTTCTCATCTCATCTAGGCACATAATCTAAAAGAGAATAGTCATGGTTAAATTATAATAGTCAGGTTATCTTATCCACGATTGAGAATACAGTATCTTCAATTGTCGAAAATATATACGGGTATCATAATTGAGAAGTCTGAATGCGTCGAGAATACCGATTATACTAGATAATGTACGTATAACCTTACATTAATGAATGTTTCAATGTTCTATTTTGTGCTATGCCCAATAGGTAATCGCTCTAATTGTAAATGTAAACAAACTTTTCAAAATATGTTTAGGATTCTGCTTTACAAATGTTGTTTTGGTTATATGATTTCTTGCTTCTTATGGACTGGCACCCGTATTTAAGTCACAATTCATGATCAAACGTTAAAGAGTTCTCTGCATTGTGATCAACTCAGCTCGTGAACCTGTGATTGTATGTTGTTGTAAAACAAAAATAAAAGAACAAAAGGATCATAATAAAGATATATGTATATATATATATACAACTAAAAAACCCTATGGTCTATTCATATTAAGATCACAAAAAACGGGTCTGGTCAAAAAGAAACGAAAACGTAATGGTCACGTGCACATGCATACGTGAGATATGAGTGTGATGCCTTGCGATGAATAAAATGGGTGGTCACATGAAAAATGATACTTTTCACGGTTACGCAGGGGAAAATAATTCAATTATCATACCCAAAAGGTTAAAGTATCGTGACTATTAAATATAACGGTATGATTATAATCATGCCAATCATACCTTTATATTTGTTGATCGTACCTTTCATCATATCGTACCGTACTAATTTACTATATACTCTACTACAAGTTTTTAAAACCCTTCATTTATAATAAAAAATTTCGTAAACCCCTGGGTACAGTGACAATCGACCCCAAAATACCTGGGGTATGATATACGGTAATATTTTCAATATATATTTTAATTATTGTTTTTATGAGGATAAATGGTTATTTATTTATTACATTAATTTTAGTCTTTGTGTGATAATCAATTGTTTTATTTACATTCTATTATAGTTCGGTAATTAGTTTCTAAAATTTTTAAAAGAGGAAACGAGTTAAATGGATCAGAGGATCAATCATTTCTGTCCGATTAGTTTGATCGACCAATATGGAGCTCAAAAGTCTCAAAACATGGTAATCTCAAAGAAGTGACCAGACTATTATAATCGATCCCTATGGAAGGACAAATAATAAAAATTCATTTTTAGTACAGAATTTAAATAGTGATCGGGATAATGAAATTTTTAACGAATAATAAAAAATGATTTTCTAACGGGACGATTAAACAAAATAAGTAAATGGCGTATCAGATAATGCACTATATTATTTTTTTATGACGTGAGCACTTTAGACCCCGTATGAAACGTAGTTTAAAAAAAGTGGCCGGAATTTTGATAATTGTCGGTCATTACCGTAAATTGATAAATTTCATCCTTTATTTGGAAATTGTTTGAACACCCAAATTCGATGAACTAGTTCGACTGATTGGATATTTCATATTATATATTTATTAAAAATAATTATAATGCCATGTATCACAATACGAAAAAACATGTAGTACCACAGGTACCACGCGTTTTTCTTATTAGCACGCGCAAATCATTAACAATTTAAAACGGAAAAAGTTGCATTATTTGGTTATTTTTAATTTTAAATTTTAATTTTCTACTTAGCAAAAAAAAAAAAGTATTTTATTTAAGAAGCCTTTTATTCATTTAACAATAAAAGAATTTATAAATTATTATATTCTTTAATCATTCTATTTAGAAAATATTATTTATTTTATTTTATTTATTTTTTTTTCTTGGATAGAAAAAAAAAAAAATAAACTTATATTTTAAAAAGTTTAATCGACGATTCATAAAAAAAAAAAAAATTTTTTTTTTTGCATTGTTATTTTTACCGACATACGAAACTTTACTTGTTAAATTTTAACGTTCAAATATTTATAATGAACCGAATTAAATAACATTTTTTGAGAAAAAGGGAAAAATAGCATTTCAAAAAAAGTAAATCTGTATATTTAGCTATTTTATTATTTTTATTATTATATAAGAGAGAGAGAGAAATAAAAAAAAAAAAAATGTTAAGACAACATAATCTTTCAATTGATACAGAAGCTGCAGCAAAAGGTCAAAGAATTAATAAATCATCAATACAAAAAAATCGGAATAATGATACGGATTCTGATGATAATTCTATAGAAGGGAATGATATTAATAATAATATTGATAGTGAAGATGATGATGAATTAACTTCTTCACCTTCAATACCTGATGAAGATATTGATTTTGATTTAGTATACGCTTTACATACTTTTCAAGCTACTGTTGAAGGTCAAGCTAGTGTTGAAAAAGGTGATTCTTTAACTTTATTGGATGATTCAAATAGTTATTGGTGGTTGGTTAAAGTTTTAAAAAATGAAGAAGTTGGTTATATACCTGCCGAAAATATTGAGGTGAATTTTTAAATTTAAATTTTTTTTTTTTTTTTTGGTTTTGATTTTGTTATTCGAGTGATCATAATTAATATATTTACATATATATTTTCTTAGACTCCATATGAGAGATTGGCGAGATTAAATAAACATCGTAATGTTAACGTGAGATTTTATTGATTTTATTTAATCGAATCATATTTGGTCTTTTTTTTTTCTTTTATTTACTAAAAAATTTTTTTTATTTTTTCTATTTTTTAAAAAAAAGTTATCCTCGTCAGTAAATAATAGAGAAGAAGACTTGAATCAAAAGCCACCAAATGATTCTAAAGGTGTTAAATTTACTTCACCAGTATATGTTGTGGCAGAAGAAGATGATTATTATGATGAAGAATTTGATGAATATTTTGAGGATGATGATGTTGAAGATCTTGATTATGAAGAAGAGGAACGAGAAGAACGAGATGTTGATGATAGAACTTTAGTGGAACATTATGAGGAAGAACAACAACATCAACAACAACAACAACAACAATTAGAAATTGTTGATGAACCAGAAGAAATTGAAAGTTTAAATAATCAAGATAAAGACACTTCAAGTACTTCAATTACTGATCAAGCAAGTTTAATAACTACTACTACAACTCAATTAGTAGAAGACCAAATGCAAAATAATATAGATAATAAAATGGAATCTGATGCCAATACTCAACAAATGTATCAGCAGCAATCAATTCAAAATATAAATGATACTCAAAATATAAACGATATTCAAAATATAAGCAACGTTCAAAATATAAACAACGTTCAAAATAAAAACAACGTTCAAAATATAAATAATAACAATGATATTCAAAATATGAATGATAAACAAAGTCTTGATATGTCTCTTCGACAATCTAGTGAAGAACCGAGTCTATTTCAACGTCAAATACAAAATAGAAAACCAACTGGTCCGATAATTCAAGAAACTGGTGCTCCAATACCTCCACCTAGTGTTGAATTCCCCCCAGAAATTGATGACGTAACTGAGACCATCAAAATAAATTTAACTCCTCAATTAGGTAGTGACTTTATGGATTTCTCTGATGATGATGATGAAGGCGGTTTTAAACGAAAACAAGGCACTGCTATTACAAACCTCGAAGAATATAACAGAATAGCTGAAGTTGCAGAGATAAAGAAACCAAAGAAAGATGAAAAGAAGAAAGAAAAAGGTTTTATGAAGAACCTCTTTAGGAGAAAAAAGAGAAACGATGAAAAACCTGTTAAATCTCCTCCAACTTCTCAATCTAATGTTAATTCTGGTAAACAAAATCAACCTCAATCACAACAACAATTATATCAACCTAGATTAGATTCTATCCAACCTCAAGCAGCTCAAGTACGTGTGCAATCCCGTCCTCAACAACCGTCATTGTATGGACAACCTTCTATTCAACAACAAAATTCTCAACAGCAACAACCTAATCAGGGAAGTATACAAAAACAACAGCAACAGCAATTGCAACAAAAGCAGCAGCAACAACAGCAACAGCAATTGCAACAAAAACAGCAGCAACAACAGCAGCAGCAATTGCAGCAACAACAACAGCAACAACAGCAGCAGCAATTGCAACAAAAACAGCAGCAGCAACAGCAATTGCTGCAACTACAACAGCAACAACAGCAACAACAGCAACTACAACAGCAGCAACTACAACAGCAGCAACAGCAGCAACAGCAGCAACAGCAACAGCAGCAGCAACAGCAGCAGCAACAACAACAGCATCAGCAATTTCAACAATCAAGAAAAGATCAAATACAACAAGGTAGTGGTACTGTTCGACCCGCACAGGTTCAACAAAATAAGAAAATCCCATCGCCTATAAGAGTTCAACAATATACTCAATCTGAAAACTCGGTACAAACACCTGCAACTCCCGCAACACCTGCTACTCCACTGTATAATGTTCTTCGAGTTTTTGCAGGACAAAACATTCAATCAGATGTGGATTTCAAGATTGTATTATTAAGTCAAACAACAACAGCTTCTGCGCTTATCAAACAAGCGTTAACTCGATTCAAATTAGATAGTGAAGAAAACTGGGATGATTATTATATTACAATTAAAGAAGTTGACGGAGGTTGGTGTCTATATAATGTTTATATTTCATTGTGATAAAATTATATTTGTTAAATTTTTTTTTATTTTTTTCAGAGATTGCTCACTTAATGCCTCACGATCATCCTCTTGAAATATTCAAAACTCTAACTTCCTCATATACAGTTCCATTACCAACTGTTAGAAGAAGTTCCATCTCGTCAGTTTCTTCAACACTTTCAAATATTTCTACTCATGCGACAATAAAAAATCTGGGACTACATGATGATAAAAATAATGTCACTTTCTATTTGAATAAAAAAGTAAAGAGAAATAGTCGATCTGGTGAAAAGAAATTACGTATCCGTGTTTTAATATACGCAGATGATTTACCCACTAATTTGCGCTCCAAAGGACCAACAATTCCAAGAACTTCTATGTCTGTGCCAAAACATCTTGCTGAAAAAGCTGCACGGAGACGTTCAAGAGAAGAAGCAAAACCCAAAGAGAAAACTATGGTCGTGTCAGGGATGGCTACTGTTAGTAATGTTATAGAAAAAGCAATGGAAAAGTTCGGAATTCTTGATGGTATTGTTGATGATGGTGAACGAATATTAGATGATGATGAAGGAAACCCTCGTTATAGACTTATGGTTATCGTTGATGGTGAAGGTAATTAAATATTTAATTAAATTGATTTTGTTGTATTTAAATGATATGGATATTAATTTAATTTATTTGCTTATTAAAACATTCTATCAGAAAAATTATTGGATCCTGGGATAAATTTAGTTTCAGTATATCCTTCACCGCCAAATCTTTACCATTTATCAATTGAATCTTTTGATTCAAGCTCATCGCTAACATTGGATTATCGTCCTGATGAACCTATATTTGTTTTACGACTTTTACGACCTGAAGATCGGCACCAACGTTCTATGCCATCAGCCTCTGAAATAAATCGTATCACACGAGAAATGAAACTAAATTCTCCAACGACACAGGGTTCGAATTCTAACAAAGAAAATAATGAATTCCTATCCAAGAAACAATTAATAGAACAACAGCGTAAATATAGTCGAGCTAAACAAAAATCGATCATTTCTGCACGAAAAAATGCAGAAGGAGTGGACATTCTCACAAGAATTGGATCCATTAGAAGTTCTAGAATATTCGGATCAAAAATACGATATTCTTTTATTCCAGCTGAAGGTGGAGAGATTGATATTAGTGATATTATTGAAGATATTTGGGGTGATGATGAAGTATTAAGTGTGACAGCTGATGAATCAGAATCTACCAAGGAACCATCACCAAGTTCATCTACAGAAGATTCTAATGAAAATGGACTTTCTCCTGGTACACCTTCATTCATTAATAAAAAGGTACAATATAGAAGAAGCACACAAAACGTGGATATTTTAGAAAAGATGGTTAATGATAATAATTCTCAAGTAACACAGTCAATGGAAGATAGAATAGAACGTGTATTAAATAAGGTTAGGAAAGGTTATTATGGTACTGGTGCAATTAAAAACCGTAAGCATCAAACAAATAAGAATAAAAATGTAACAAATTCTAACGAATTTACTTCCAAGGATAAAAATGAACTTCAAACAGTTAAGAACAATGAATCTAAAAGTGAATCTATAGATTTGGAATCGGAATCTGCTGAAAAAATTAGTGATCTACCATCAAGAACAATAGTAACTAAAACAAAGAAGAGATCACCTTCTGCAGCATCAGCTAGTTCAGTGAATTCCATAAATACGACGGAATCTTCTACACCAACACGAAAAAGAAGACCGTCTTCTATATCATCATCATCAACAGAAAATGATTGGATATTAACAGATGATTTTGGTTTACAAGAACTATTAGTTTTAGTAAGATCAGGTGTTAATATGTTAGAATTAAAAGAAAGACGTAGGAGCGGGTGGCACTTGAACGATGATCCAGAAAAGATTTTAGAACAAATTAAACCCACAGAAATTTTAGATGAAATTAAAGCTGTATTTTCAAATGTTAATGATGAACTTGATAAATTAGAACAGGTAAATTTTATAAAGAAATCATTTTATTTAAAATTTCATTATTGTATTAATAATTTATTTCTTTTTTCCAGGAACTGGATCAAATAATGGATGATGCTGTTAGAGCTTTTTAATAATTTAAAAAACGGCTAGCAGGCTAGTTTTTTTATATTAATTGTTTTAACTTACAGTAGATTAATTAATTGTTTATTTGTTTAAATGTTAGTTCTTATAACAATTTATTTAAACGTGTATTTTACCTAGTTTAGAAATTGTAATGAAATATAATGAATGTACAGTATAAAAAAAATTCTATGTATTGAATATTTCATATTAAATTGTTGACATTAATAAATAATTAATAAAAAAAAATAATAAATATAATTATTTTTTGTCGATTCTCATGGTTGAGAATCAAAACATAATGTAAAAGCTAATATATATCAATTTATTTGATCCTTTATAAAATAAATCGATTAGCGATCACGCGTAACTTCATTTGATTTAAATTACAAGTTAAATAATGAAGAACGATATAACGATTGCTTCAAATATTTTGAACAATTCTAAGGAAAAAAAGTTGACATGTAATTACATGAATAATTAAATAATGAACGGTAATGAGAATTATCTTCTTGTTAAAAATACTTTTAAAATTATAAAAAAAATTATATAAATCTTTTTTTAATAATTTATTAAAATATCAAAATGTAAAAAATTTATTACAGAGATGATCTTATCAAATTAAAACTTTGAACCAAGAATATTCATTCATATTGTCGTATTATCAAAATTTGAGAGAGATTCATACAGCTGATCCGATCTTATAATTTCTAGGAATCAAAAATTATAAATAAAATTATGCAATTTTACCAATTTAAAAGAAAAAAATTTACACTACCTTTTATATGAGTCTTGATAAAAATAAATCTTATCATATTTAATAATCTCCAATTAGTAATAGATTAGATAATTTTAAAAGAATTTTTTATTAAATTAGAGGAATCAAAAATTTATAAATATAATTAATTCCTCTTTTTTCTAGCAAAATGATTGAGTAATTACAGTGATAATGAACCAAGAACAATAAACGATTATGATATAGAGTAATGTGGAAGACATTTTTTTTTTCCTCTCATATTAACTTTTTCGTGATAGGATCAATTTTATGCGGAAATCACGTGAAATACGTCATGTTTCGTAAAATCATTCTTTAATGTGGTACAGTTTTTTCATTCGTATTCCAATCGAGACTATTATAAATTACATCCAAACATTAATAATTATAATATTACAGCACACATCGTCAAACATCTAAAATGACGACTTATATCAATTAATAATCATATATTTGAAAATAACCTCAATTATAACTTGAACAATAACAATAATTGTTGTAAACATTCGGAATACAGCTCAATTACTTCCCAAACAAACAAACAAACAAAATCGCTTTCTCTCATAATTGGTTCGGTTAAGATTGTTTTCACTACCGGTTTGATCTTAATTTATAACATAAATACATAATCCAATGAGCTACTGTATATTATCGCAAGTATTATATAAATAAGCTTATAAAAAGCTTATCGAATCTTCTGCGGTAATAATGTTGAGAAATTGATATAACAGATACAGTAATTGAAAGCCCATTCATTAAAACAACAATTTGTCTAAATTAATAAAAAAAAGTTTCTTTAAATAGTTTCACCAAATGTAATACGACCTTTGAAAAAGGTTCTCTTATTATATAATTATGTTGTCGATCGTTCTTTTTCTTTCCCAATGTAATGAAACCCGTAAGTTACAAGTAACTTTTTCGGATTGATAATCGTGGCCTGTGTGTATTAAATAAGGAAATACATTACAGTATTAAGCACTTAATTAGTGATTATATAAAGTAATAAGTTCACTTTTGTGTTTTCATTAAAATTCTTAAAATTATAATACTACCGTAAATTAATTCTCTTTCTTAATATTAATTGACTTAAACAGGATAATTTCTCAGGGGATTTTTTTTTTGTGAAATTCCGAACAATTCCGAAATTTTAAAACTGTATATAATAAATATTATGCACAAGTTAATTTAAATTTGAATGAATATCATTTCCAATTTAAGTTCTTCATTGTAAAAAAAATTTCAATAATAATACGTTCTCTCTCTTTTTTTTTTTTAAAAAAAAAAACTCTCTCCCATTTTTTTTCTTTAAAAAAAAAAAAAGAAAAAAATGGATCCTCAAATATTATCTAATAAACAAAAAAATATTACATCATTTTCGAATTTACCACCAGAATCAATGAATGAAATATTTAAAAATTTTCATGATGATAAACGATCATTATATTATTGTTCATTAGTAAATAGATATTGGTGTCAATTAGCAATTCCTTGGTTATGGAGTCAACCAATATTTAATTCAGAATCAAAAGATGAATCAATTTCACCTATAGAAACATTAATTTCATGCCTTGATATTAATTCAAAAATTAAATTATCAGAACTTAAAATTCCAATACCTTCACAACGTCCTTTATTTGAATATACGACATTTTTAAAAAAATTGGACCATGCAGAATTATGCGCTGAAGTTGTTATGTGGTTAAGAAATGGGTTGACACGAGAACAACTTCGAATTATGAGAGTTGTACTTCCTTTATCATTAGAAGTTAAGAATATATTAAATATTATTATTACAGAATTATATAAACATTTTATTAAAAATTCAAATTTACAAATGATTATTCTTAAAGGAACAGGTTGGGGTTTAGATATTCCAAATATTTTAACAATAAATAATTTAATATCAGGAATATCAAATCTTCGTACACTTTGTTATAGTATACAACCAATGTTACAAATACAAATTTATGAAAATATGTTGAAATTTTTAAATTCATTACCAAATTTATGTAAAGATATAGAAAATTTGGAACTTTCAATGAATACTATTGATAATAATTTAGAAAGAATTTTTTATAATATAATTATTTCACAAAATAATTTAACAAAATTTATTTTTGATTGTGAATTTGGTCCAATAAGTAAAATTATTAATTCTTTATATACTCAATCAAATTCTATAACTTTTATTGAATTTAGAAATATTGATTTTTATTGTATATCATTGGAATTTCTTTTATATTGTTCTTATTTAAAAGATTTAAGATTATATGATTGTAAAAATATTACTTTACAACAATTATTACCTATTAGAAATTCTTCTAATTTAAATTTGAAAACTTTATATTTAAAAAGTCCTGATTTGGAATCTGAAGTTATATCATTAATTATTGAATCTTCTGGAATGAAATTACAAAATTTATTTTTAATTATAAATTCTTATTTATCAAATAATATTTTTAATTTTTGTCCTGATTTAAAATTAATAGATTTGGATTTTCGTATAGAAAATACAATTACTTCAATTTTATCCTCAATTAAATTTTTACCATTAGAATATCTTGCAATTCATTGTTGTACAAATCCTTTAAAATCTTTAAAAGAAAATCTTCCTTTAACTTTAAAACAATTAGAAATTGATGTTGGAATTTTTCAAGCTGAAGATTTGGATGATTTATTAAAAGATTGTCAAGCACCTTTAAAAACTATGATAATTCGTGAAGGTTTAAGAAGAATATTAGATAATTATATTCCTATACTTATTGATTTTACTTTAAAAAAGAAAACTTTACAAACTGTTGGATTTTATTTTCTTGGAGGTTCATCATCTTTTTCTCCTTCAATTCAAGAATTAAAAAAATATGTTAAAGTTATTAAACCTTCTGAAATTTCTAAGAATAATACACATACATATTTATGGTCGACTATACAATTAAAGTAATAAGGTTTAGTACGAGTTTAATAGAAATTTGATATTATTATATGTACAAATTTTTGTTTTTTTTTTCAAACATTTATATATACTGTATATCCTTATTATAATAAATATTTCTTTGAATATTTATCTGATTAAAAAATTGATAAGTTGTACGAGTTTGTGTAAGTTTTGGCGAATCACATGATTTTCCCGTTAATTTGTTTAATTGTTTTATAGATATTTATTGTACGCTAGTTAACGTCACAAAGTATATCGTACGATCGCAAAAAATACCTATTTTTTCAATATTGTACGCAATTAAAACAATTAACACTATACAAAATCAGTATGATCCTTACGATCCTACATATTTTTTGTTTATTGTTATGTGAAACGTGCCCTATTGCGTTTGGCACAGACGCACAATTCAAAATTATTTATACAAACCAGTTACTGCGACTTTAAAATTGACGAATTGTGCAGGTCGACGTAATTAATAACAGTCTGATTTACGCATATTATTTACGTATTACTCTTGTTTTACTGTACCTACTTAAACCTATTATTTGATCTGAAATATGATTTTATTTTTTTCTTTTTAAAACGTTCTATTCGTTCTATTTTAATTTGATAATACTGTACCTAAGAATAATAAATGGAATTATTGAAATCATTTATTAATAAAAAATTATTTAAAATTATAATTAAAAATGATTTTACAATTAATATTTACACCAAAATAGAAAATTTTTGCTCGAAATTTATGGAAAGAATATGATGATAATTATCAGGTATAAACTATTATCATAATAAATAGTCCTTCTCTACGATCCGGACTAATAAATAACGCAAATATTATAAAAAAAAAAATATTTTTTAATTTTTAATTAAATTTTTTTTTTTTTATTTTATTAGTTTCATGCTACAATATTTTTCTACTGATTCAATTACTGAATCAGATGAAACAAGTTTCTTTCTTAAAAGAGTAAATGTTATGGATTTAGAAAAGAGAAAAGAAGTATATGGAATATGTGGAAAAATGTAATGAACTAGGTACAGGAAAAAACCTTGTAATGCTAAAAGATTTAAGTAAAATTTTAAGAATTGGACCAGTGGAAATGAAAATATTGATAAATTTATACAACAATCACAACTTAATGCTTTTTATTCTATAAAATGTCTTGAATGGATACCTTTTGAAAAATTTGAGAATGTTACTTATATTACTAGAGGTGGTTTTGGTAAAATTTATTCAGCTAACTGGCCTGAAGGATTTATATTTTCTTGGGATATTAAAGATCAAAAATGGATTTTATCGCAATTTATATTATATTAACAATATTCTCTCTTTAATTAGATTGAATATCATATTTCAAACAATTTTCATTGTTCTAATGTTATTTCATGTCATGGAATAACTCAAGATCCAATTACTAAGGATTATATAATGGTTTTACGTTATCGTAAAGATGGAAATATTTTAATGAATGATTTAGATTATTTACAAAAAATTGGTTACTTGCCTTGTATCGGATGGACTTTCAGCTAATTCAGGCAATATATTAATTTTTGATAAGAATTTACCATTTATTAGTGATTTAGGAATGTGACAACCAGTAAACAATAATCAAGAGAAGTCAGTTAAAAAGGAGTTTATGGTGTTTTGCCTTATATGGCACCAGAAGTTTTACGTAGGTATAAATATACAAAAACAGCAGACATTTACTTCTTTTTGAATAATAATGAATGAACTTATGTCAGAAGAAATTCTTTATTATTTATATTCCCTATGATCATATTTTTAGCTATTAAAATATGTAAAGAATTTAGACCAAAAATTTTTGAAAATACACCAAAATTGATTGAAGATTTAATTGTTAAATGTTGGGATTCTAAAACCAGCTACTAAAGAATTAATTAAATATTAAGAAAAAGGATAGACGAAATAAATATTAATAATAAAGATAGTGACTCAAATAAAAAAAATGTGAAAAAATTGGAGAAAATAAGGGGATAAGTGAAAATATATATAAAAGTTTTCAAACTCATTCACAAGTAATCTATACTAGTAGACTTTTGAATTTTAAAATCTTCCAGTATCAGTAAATTCGACATTTAATGATAAATTTACGTTTGAAAAATTGTATATAAAATGATTTATTTATTATATTATTTATTTGTAGTTTCTGAATGCTTGGACTGTAAAATTAAGTGGATAAGTAATGGATATACTGTATTTATTGGACAAGAAAGGAAAAATAACCGGGTTTCTTAACGCTATGGATCCACTTGATTCAACACTCAAAAATTTTCAATTATGATAACCTTATATATTTTGAAATTGAAGATACTGACTGTATTTCAATCGTGGACATGATAACCTGACTATTTGTGAATAAAATAATATAAAATGAGAATTTGTCATTCAATCATGATGTGTATTTTGCATTATGTGCTTAGATGAGATGAGAAAATGATAAGAAGAATTAATTTATTCATTAGTCTATTTTGCAATTGTAAATCATACTGACGGAATATTTTATGACAATTATATATACATGATTAGATTCATTAGAGTATGTCCAGTTTGACTTATTTTACGTTTGATTAGTAAATAGGATTTTTAAGCTCACAATGTCCAAATTTTGGGTAAAGACTTATAATCAAAATATATTATATCATAACTTGCTATTGATAGGTTTACAATTAATATTCAAAGATCTTTAATTATAAACAAACATATTAAAATATTCGTCTAATTGAATTTATTCTCAAAACAGGTTTTTATGATAAACTTATGTATTTTCAACATATTTTATTAGAACAGAATAAGAATGTATTATAAATAAGAAATATTTTGTTTATTAAATAAATTATTATACAATTTTTTTGAAATTAGCATATAATACAAAAGAGTTTTCGCACCTGATTATAACTTTTATTTAATAATACAGTGACGTTGTGAACTCAAGAGAGTTTTCATTTATTGCTGATGACCGAATATATGAATATTATATAATGCAATTTTTTATTTAGTTAATTTTATCACTTTATATTCTATGAATTAATTTTTAGATGAGATTAACAAATTTCACGTGGTTCAAGAAATTTTCCATGAGGTCATAACATAACACAAAATCTAAATTAAGGTTCATTCGACGAAGATTTTTTTTCGTTATACTTTTTTTTGCACCTTTTTTTACAGGTTTTTACTTACTAAAAAATTATCCTAATTGTGAAAAGTCTAATTTTGGTTTTTTTTTTGATATCTTTGTCATAATTTGAATTCCGAATTGCTTTTTTTTTACAAAAAATTTTTTATATTGTATAACCACTTGCAATTAATTATATTCGCTAAACGAAGTAATTATTAAAACAATAATTGTTGTTTTTCTTATTAAAAATTATTTATAAATGGATACATCAAAACAAAATATAAATACTACCGAAAATACAATAGAAAATAATTCTAAAACCGGTGCTAAAAATTTATGGAAAGAATGGGATGAAAAACATCAGGTAAATTCATTATCATAAATAACAATTAATAATATAAATTTTTATTAAAAAACTTATTTTTTTAATAATTAATTTAATAGTTGCACGCTACAATTTTTTCTACTGGTTCAACTAGTACTGAATCAGATGAAACTAATTTTTTTCTTAAAAAAATAAATATTATGGATTTTGAAAAAAGAAAAGAAGTTTATGGAGTGTGTGGAGAATGTAATGAACCAGGTACAGGAGATCAATGGTGTCAACCTTGTAATGCTAAAAGATTTAAGGAAAATTTTAAAAATTGGACTAGTGGAAATAAAAATATTGATGAATTAATACAACAATCACAACTTAATGCTTTTTTTTGCATAAAATGTCTTGAATGGATACCTTTTGAAAATTTTGAAAATGTTACCTATATTACCAGAGGTGGTTTCAGTAAAATTTATTCGGCTGACTGGCCTGAAGGAAGTATTGAAAATTGGGATATAGAAAATCAAAATTGGGACCGAACTCCAAATGTAAAAGTTGCATTAAAAAGTTTAGATAATTCATCTATTATAAGTAATTATTTTTTGAATGAGGTAATTAAAATAATATTGCTTAAATTTAGATTTATGTATTAATGCACATTTGTTAACGGATTTCTCTTTAAATAAATTATATTAGATTAAATATTATATTTCAGGGAATTTTTCTTGTTTTAATACCGTCGTATGTTATGGAATAACTCAAGATCCAGACACCCAAAATTATATGATGGTTTTACAATATTATAAGAATGGAGATTTGAGAAAGAATTTAACAAATGAAGGATATGGGGAAAAAATTCGATATTTGTTTTGGATAATAGATGGACTTTTAGCTATTCACAATTCTGGAAAAGTTCATAAAGATTTTCATTCAGGAAATGTATTATTATTAGATAGCCTCATAGCAATTAGTGATTTAGGAATGTGTCAACCAGTAAATGATAATGAGCGAAAAGGAGTTTATGGAGTAATACCTTATATGGCACCAGAAGTTTTACGTGGACATCAATATACACAAGCAGCAGATATTTACTCATTTGGAATAATAATGAATGAACTTATGTCAGAAGAAATTGCTTTTAATTATATTCCTCATGATCGTACTTTGGCCGTTAAAATATGTAAAGGATTTAGACCTAAAATTTCTGAAGATACACCAAAATTAATTGCTGATTTGATTATCAAATGTTGGGATGCTAAAGCAGAAAATAGACCAACTGCTAAAGAATTACTTCTAAAATTAAAAAAATATCTCGATGAACTTAGCAAAGACGATAGCGAAATTTATTCTCAAATAAAAGAATGTGAAAAAATTAAAGTGAATAAATTAAAAAACAGAACAAGTGAATACAAATCTAAAAATATTCAAACACACCCACAAGCAATTTATACTAGTAGATTTTTAAATTTCGAAAATCTTCCAGAACCAGTTAATTCAACTGATTATTTATCTTCATTTCAAGGTAATTTAACGTTTAAAAGATTAATATGGATAAATAATTTATAATTTATTTAATTTATTTATTTTTTAATAGAACCTATTTCATCATCATCAGCAAATCCAAGTGAGTATGATATACTTCGTATTATTAAAAATTATTGCGATTGTTATATTAATATATATTTTGTATTTATCTATAGTTTCTGAATGCTTGGATTGTGAATTAAATGAATTAGGTAAGATATTTGTTTTTAAATATGTAAAATTATGTTAATTTATTTTAATTATTATTTATTTTTTAAAGATCTCAATCAAGATGATGATGAATGAATTTTATAATGATCAAAATTTTTAGCATTTTTTTATATATTATTTCATTTTTATAAATTACTTTTTGTTTTCATCACTTTATATCATATTACCTTAAAAATTTTCTTTAGAAAAAATGCAAAAAAATTATAAAATATAAAATTTTAAAAAAAATCTATTATACAATATAACGGGCGAAGTTGTAAATCATACGATTTTAATATATGAATACATCATCGTATCATCTTACCAAAACGAATTATTTGTTATGTACATTAAAATATCTTTTTAGTTGTTTACTCGATTTAATTAATATCATTCTTTGAGCACATTTTTTCTTTTTTCTTAAATTGGTAGATTTGCATCTTTAAATTATAATTTTTAAAATTTTTTTGCGGAATTAAAAATTATTCACGTGATTCTAGAACTTCAGAACATGATCCAGATAATTCGTTTACCAAAAATATTTTGAACCTATTATATAATTTTATTATGGAAATAAACATCAAATCATTCTCGATCAGTTGATTGAAAAATCAGATTTTAAATCTGAATGAATGTTCTGAAAACAAAAATGTATTTAAAATGATAATATCGAAATTTTTTTAAAAAAATTTTTTATAATGGATGAGTTGATAAGAGGTTATAATCGAGGAGGTATACAGTATATACAGTACAAATTTAATAAAAAGGACAAGTTTATTAATAAAAAAGGCGTGATTATATTACGTAGCGTGAAAAACTGAAAATGACATTTACATCTACAGTAAAATCTATGATTACTTATGACTTTATATTTTTTGGCCAAAATTTTTTAAATAACGGCGAGTATACTAAAATTATGAATTTTTGGTGAAATTAACAAAATTTCACGTGGTTCAAGAAATTTGAAACGTTCATTCGACGGAGATTTAAGTAAATATTTTCGTAATACTTTTTTTTTTGCACCTTTTTTTACAGCTTTTTACTTAATAAAAAAAATTATCCTAATTGTAAAAAGTCTAGCTTTGTTTTTTTTTTTTTTGATATCTTGTCTATTACTTCATAATTTGAATTCCGAATTGCTTTTTTTTTACAAAAAATTTTTTATATTGTATAACAACTTACAATTAATTATATTCGCTAAACGAAATAATTATTAAAACAATAATCGTTATTTTTTTCATTTAAAATTATTTATAAATGGATATATCAAAACAAAATACAAATTCTACTGAAAATACAATAGAAAATAGTAATTCTAAAACTGGTGCTAAAAATTTATGAAAAGAATGGGATAAAGTATATCAGGTAAATTCATTATCATAAATAACAATGAATAATATAAAAGAACGTCTACAAGAGTTAAGGGAAGAAAAACTGGATTCCATTGAAGTCACTAGTGAATTCGATACTGATGAAGCTATAGATAGTTTCTCAGACTGTTATCTATCTGAATTTTTATTAAAACATTTTTTTTTTAATCATTTATTTAATAGGTGCACGCTATAATTTTTTCTATTGGTTTAACTAGCACTGAATCAGATGAAACTAGTTTTATTTATAAAAAATAAATATTATGGATTTAGAAAAAAGAAAAGAAGTTTACGGAGTGTGTGGAGAATGTAACGAACCAGGCACAGGATGGCGTTGGTGTCAACCTTGTAATGCTAAAAGATTATAATTTTGAAAATTAGACTAGTGAAAATAAGAATATTGATGAATTAATACAGCAATCACAAATTAATTCTTTTTATTTTACGAAATGTCTTGAATGGATACCTTTTGAAAAATCTGAAAATGTTACCTATATTACCAGAGGTGGTTTTAGTAAAATTTATTCGGCTGACTGGCCTGAAGGAAATATTGAACATTGGGATATAAAAAATCAAAAATAGTTCCGAGCTTCAAATGTAAAGGTTGCATTAAAAAGTTTAGATAATTCATCTAATATAAGTAATTATTTTTTGAATGAGGTAATTAAAATAATATTGCTTTAATTTAGATTTATGTATTAATACATATTTGTTGACAGATTTCTCTTTTAATAAATTATGTTAGGTTAAATATTATATTTCAGGGAATTTTTCTTTTGTTAATATCGTCGTATGTTATGGAATAACTCAAGATCCAGACACCCAAAATTTAAATGATGG
The DNA here is from genome assembly GCA_003833135.1 of Oehlia diaphana. Classification (NCBI taxonomy): domain Eukaryota; kingdom Fungi; phylum Glomeromycota; class Glomeromycetes; order Glomerales; family Glomeraceae; genus Oehlia; species Oehlia diaphana. Next base: position 141,568 of record QZLH01000053.1, on the reverse strand, counting down.
TTTTACATTATTATGAGAATGGAAATTTGAGAAATAATTTAATGAATGATTTAGGTTATGGGTCTAAAATTCTATATTTGTTTTGGATGATAGATGGACTTTTAGCTATTCACGATGCTGGAAAAGTTCATAAAGATTTTAAATTCAGGAAATGTATTAGTTGATGGAAGTTTACTAGCAATTAGTGATTTAGGAATGTGTCAACCAGTAAATGATAATGAGCGAAAAGGAGTTTATGGAGTAATACCTTATATGGCACCGAAAGTTTTACGTGGACATCAATATACACAGGCAGCAGATATTTATTCATTTGGAATAATAATGATGTCAGAAGAAATTACTTTTAATGATATTCCTCATGATCGTACTTTGGCCGTTAAAATATGTAAAGGATTTAGACCTAAAATTTCTGAAGATACACCAAAATTAATTGCAAATTTGATTGTTAAATGTTAGGATGCTAAAGTAGAAAATAGACCAACTGCTAAAGAATTATTTCAAATATTAAGAAAATATATAGATGAGTTTGGTGGTGAAGTTGGAAAAATTTATTCTCTCAAATAAAAGAATGCATAAAAATTAAAGAGAATAAATTAAAAAACAAAACAAATGAAAATAAATCTAAAAGTCCCACAAGCAATTTATTTTTTACTAGCAGACTTTTAAATTTTATAAATCTTCCAGAACCAGTAAATTCAACCGATTATTTATCTTCATTTCAAGGTAATTTAACGTTTAAAAAGTTTAATATGGATATACTGTATAATTTATAATTCATTATTCATTTATTTTTTAATAGAGCCCGTTTCATCAACATCAGTAAATCCAAGTAAGTATATACTTCGCATTATTAAAGTTATTTTGATTATTATTAATATTTATTTTCAATTTATTAATAGTTTCTGAACGATTGGATTGTGAATTGAATGATTTAGGCAAGATATTTAAGTTTAAATATATGAAATTTTATGTTATTATAATTAATCATTACTTTATTTTTTAAAATAGATCTCAGATGAATGAATTTTACAGCAAATTAGTGTATTTCAAAATTTTTGATAGTAAATTTTTTTTTGATTTTCATCCACTATATATATTATTGGATGGTATATTAGTCATAGGACTGAATGATTAGATGAAAAAATCGAATACGTAATTTTCACCAATCGATGAAGGGCCATGTAATCGATATAGACCCCCACATCCAATAAAATTGTTATCGTTCTGACGTTTTTGATAATACATTTAATAATTATATATAACGTCATAAATAAGCTTTATTTAACTTTCTATAAATTTCATTTTATGCTAATCCACTTTATAAGCTTAATTTAAACTTTTCCCATAAAATTTCATTTTACACCATATTTTTTTACTCCACTTTATTATATCAATCATGTATTATTGCTATACCTAATAAAAATATCGGTCTATGAAAATCTGCATGATCCTATCGGGCTGAACGACAAATTTTTATATTATAGTATTAACAAATTTTCTTTAGAAAAAAAAAAAAAATTGCAAAAATAGTAATTATAAAATAAAAAATCTATTATACAATATAATGAACGAAAGTTGTAAATCATACGATTTTATTGGATCAAAAAATACATCATCGTATCATCTATCTTACCTATTTTGCCCTATAAAAAAAGTTTTTGCTAAATTTGTGCCAAATGGGTTAATCATACGATATTTATTTAGAATTTGTTCGAATTTTATATTATTTTTTAGTACAAATTTCGAATAAATGCTATATAATTAGCCCGTTTGGCACAAATTTAGCACAAACATTTTTTATAGGGTTGTTCTTTATAATGAAACGAATTGTTTTGTTAATGTATCATACATGAAAATACTTTTTTTAGTTGTTTACTCGGTTTAATATTCTTTATATATCAAATTCTGTCCTATACTTAAATTGGTAGATCGGCTCCCCTTAAATTATGATTTTTAAAATTTAAAAATAATTCGCACTTTAGAACATTCGATGCCTAATTTATTTAACCAAAAGAAATATTATTCTATACAAAAAATAATATCCTGAATATCATTTTTCCTGTTATAAATAAACATCGAATCATTACCAGTTGATTGAAAAAAATCAAGTTTTAAATCTAAAACCAGAATTGTATTTAATATGATGGATGTACATCACTTTCTTTGGCTAAATAATAATACCGAGATTTTAAAAAATTTATAATGGAATAATAGTGAAAAAAAAAAAAAAATTACTGTAGTATTATAATTACAATAGAAATATACCAAACCTTTCAATTTTATTACAGTTACTAAAAGAATCATAGGAAAAATTGATTTTGAAAAATTATCATTTATTATTTTAAGATTATTAGCATCTAAATTAGTCTGCTTTCTATAAAAAATATTTCCATTATATTTATTGATAAAAAGTCGCTGTTTAAAAACATTGGTTTAACTGATCTGAAGGTAATATTACTGTAATGACGTAGATCAACTTTGCATTTTATACTAGATAGATGTACACCTTGAAACATTAGAAAACTGTTAGTGAATATCCTAGAACCAAATTTTTCTGAGGAAATTCTTGAAAAAATCCAAAAGATTATTATCTCTTTGTGAAATTATAATGACTATGGTTTATATCGTAATGATGATATTCAATCCCAGAAAAAGTATGAATTCATTAAGATATGACACTTGAAGAAATTGCAAAACAAATGGAAGAACATAAAGCTCAACAAAAGTGGCACACAAACGTAGTAGTCAAAAATTATGTCTATACATTTTATTCTTTATATAAATTGTATACTGTGTATCTAACAAATACAATTTTAAAGTATAAACATTTATTTAACTCTGAACCGGATGATCAAAATATATTTATAGGTAAGGAATATAATTATCAGTTCTCTTAATGTGAATAGTCATTCATTGCTATCAAACGAGTGATTACCTGCTTCTTTATATCCCAATTTCTGACATTCACCCAATCCCAAATTTTAATAATATGAAATTCATAATCCTGTTTATTATCGATTATTCAATGTAAAATGGTTTGTTAATTACATCTTGCAAATAACATACTGGCATTAAATGAGATGAACAGATTGATTAATTGAATTACAATTATTACTTATAATAAATATTCCAGCACTAAAGTTCTGTATTAATAAATACGGTACTAAATTCCTAATTAAAATAAATAAATTAGATACTTCAATAATTCATATACTGTTAGAAATACTATATATGAGTTTCAGTTGTCAATTACTTAATCAAAATCAGATAATTATTTGAGCCATAAATTTAATGTTGGGATAATGACTGTTATTGGTTATGATATTTTGAGAATATAAATTTTAGGATGGTAAATTCAGGATTATGGAAACAAGTGTTAGAATTCTATTCACTAATTGGACATTTCTAATTAATATACTGTCTGGATTAAAATTTTTTAGTATAAAATGTTACTTTATTATTACTAATTATAGATGGGCTTTAACTTCATTAACAGCTTTTAGTATTTGCATTTTACGTTATAAAATAAATAAATAAATAAATATGACCTAATTCTGAGATAAAATTAGAAATTGGCACCTATAGCATGTCAATTACTTACAATATACCAGATGAAATTATATGAACTTTTAATGTAAACTAGTTAGCTAAATACATTTTGCCTCTGGTAATACAGTATAAATAACGTACTCAAAATTTTTAAGGGAGATCTATCAAGACATTTTGAATAATGCGAACAAGCTGTTATTAATTATTAAACACAGTTTTTTCCTACTCCAGGTCTCCGTTAGATATTTGCGATTGAATCATTCAAGAGTAATTCAAATTAATATTGCTAACTTTATATAAGCATTATTGAGAAAATAAAAAGAATTATAATTTACCTTAAGTAAATTTACACAATTTGAAGTTCCACTAATTTATCTTTAGCATTTTGATAATCTTGTTCGGCAGATTTTTTATACCAGTAAATTGCCTGATTCATATCTTTTTTAATTCCATACGCATATCCATCTTCAAACATAGCAGCAAGATTATATTGAGCAGAAGAATTTCCTAAATTTACTTCCTGTTGAATTAATCAAATGCCTTTTGCATATCAATATCAGTTCCAATTCCAGTAATATAACAACATCCTAACGCATTTATTGCATATATATTTTCTAAATCTGCTGCTTTTTGATATAATTCAAATGCTTTTTCTTCATCAATTTCGATTCCAACTCCATTTTCATAACAAGCTCCTAAATCGTATATTCCACATGAATGACCTAAATCTGCCGATTTTTGAAATGATTTAAATGCTTTTTGTTCATTAATGATAGTTCCTATTTCGTATTAATAACAACATCCTAACTTACATAATCCAAAAGAATTTCCCAAATATGCAGCTTTTTGAAATAAGTTAAATGTCTTTTTCTCATCCTTTTCAGCTCCAATTCCATTTTCATGACAACAACCTAACATAACTACACTAAATGGAATTTCTTTTTCTGCTAATTTTTTATATATTTCAAAAGCTTCAATTAATTTATTTTTATCATTATTATCATATAAATACCTATTGGCAACATCAAGTTTGGCTAAAATATTTTCTAATTTTGCTGCTTTTTGAAATAATTCAAGTGACTTTTTCATATTAATATTAATTCCAATTCCATAATAATTAAGATATCCAAGTAAATAAATAGAATTTGAATTATCTTGATTATTTAAAAGCCAATTATAAATTTTTTGTAAATTTACCTGATAATTATTAATATTATCTAAAAAGCATTGCTTAATTACCATTATTTCTTCCCCTTCATTTACTGCTTTAAACATAATTTTAGTTAATTCATCAATTAAAATACTTAAATCATTATGTGAATCAATGTTTTGTGTTATAGGTTCTATTTCTTTTATGTTTATTCTATCAAAATTTTGAATAATTTGAGATACTGTATTTCACATGATAAATTGGTATTTGATGTGTAAATATTATCAGAACTAATTTGCTGATAATCTACTGCTGTTATTGTATTTGAATTTGTGACTTGATTTGTTACTAGGCTTTAATACAAATGTGAAAAAAAAAGTATATTTCCGTCCAATGAGCGTTTAATTTTAAAAGAAAATAATATATAATACTGTACCGGTTTACGAAAAATTGTTGCATAAGTTTTATGTATTTTTTAATAAAAAATTAATTTATCATGGAATTTATAAATCACATAATCGTCGTACCGAATTCTTATTGTATATATTGCTGAAAAAATTTCTGCGCCCAAATTCGCTAGATCTAATAATAATATTACTGCGCCTGTGAGCAGAATCTGCGGCTAATAACAGCAAGAAACGAAAAAATGGCAATATTTGCTTCTTTTTTGTATTCCTAATTATTAATAATTATTATTTAAACATTTACAATACTATATATTTAATATTATTGCGGATTGCAAAATTCTATAATCGATAAAAATAATCGATAAAAATACCGATAATTTGTGATTACATATTTCCTTTTCAATATAGTGATTATAGTCAACTGATCAAAATAATGTAATGATTATTCTTGTCAATTACAGATTTTGCAGTCCCGAAATAAATTAAGATTTAATAGTACTATCTCTCCTATTAATTAATGTATTAGTATACAGTTGATTAGATAATCCGCAGATTTCATTTGTTACTATTTCCTCAAAACTTTTTTTATATTATTAGAATATCTATTGTAAGTTCTCTTTTTAATATTAGTACGATTTAATCTTTTAATCTGCAATGATATTTTAAATAATTTTCGAAATATTCATCATTATAATGACTCTATAAAATGGAAGTAACTTAAATATGTAAATATATAAATAGGAAATTAAACTTATTTATATTTGAACTAATAAATATAAATAAAACAAATTATATATGACTTGAAAATAAGTATAGGAAATTTTTCATTTAATAATGACAAAATATAATAAATTAGAAACATTTTTAATTAAAATTTCAGATCAATTTAAAAAAAATGTAGTTAACCGGCCACAGGCGCAGTAATATCGAAATATTTAAAATATATGATTAGTCGCAAATTTTGCGATTAACTAATTCATAATTTCGTTTCATAATTCTTTAGTAATTCTAAATAATTATATCAACAAATCTAACTTATTTCCCATATATGAACCAGACCTTGCAGGAGTAACTCTGTATATATTCTTTCCAAGTTCGGTTAACTATTTGCATGATTGCTGTGCTATTTTTGCAAATATTTATATTAACACTTTCTTCTGTAAATGCCAATTTCTGACCCAATCTTTTCAAAGTTTTATTCTCGTTACTAATGATTAATGATGCTGAAAAATAAATAAAATAATAATAAATTAGAAGGAAAGGATTATAAATCTTAATTCTGAAACTATCACAAAATATGAAAATAGAAAATACATACAGCAGTATTTATTGTAGAAATAATGATCATGAATTTATTCAAAATTAATATCTATTTTGCTAAAAATTGTCTATTATTTTAATTATTTAATAAAGTACCAAAGCTCAATTTCAAAGTGAAAAACGAACTTGATGTGGCTTAGAATTGATCGACACATGATCGGCATAATTTTGAAAACCCACTGTAATTAATTTTTTCCCAAACACAAGAAATAAAATAGTTACTGCTTACAGTATCAAAAGTTTACAGTATTAAATATTTTTTTTTATCAATAAAGTAAAAAAATTAATTTTATCAGGATATAAGTTCCACCTAAAAAAGGAAAATTATAATTTATATAGTTATTATAAAGGAAAATTAAAATAAAACAGAGAAAATAATTTTTTTTTTTCTGAAACTTTAAATCCGAATCTGACAAACCCTAAAGTCATGAGGTCATAACATTAACACAAAAATTCTAAATTAAGGTTCATTATGTAATATCAATTAGGGAAGATCTGCATTTAATGACGGATAATTTTTTTCCAATGTTCGCTAAATTATAATTGTTATATTTTACTTAAAAAATATTAATAAATGGATATTTCAAGCCAAAATTTAGATACAACTGAGATTACAATAAGAAATAAATCTAAAACTGATGCTAAAAATTTATGGAAAGAAAATGAAGATGATGAAGAATATCAGGTAAAATTATTATAATATATGATAAACAATATAGATGGTATTTATTAAATTTTTTAATCATAGATCCACGCTACAATTTTTTCAACTGATTCAACTACTGAATCAGATGAAACTATTTCTTTTCTTAAAAAAGTAAATATTATGGATTTAGAAAAAAGAAAAGAGGTATACGGAGTATGTGGAGAATGTAATGAACCAGGTACAGGATGGTGTTGGTGCAAACCTTGTAATGCTAAAAGATTTAAGGAAAATTTTAAAAATTGGACTAGTGGAAATAAAAATATTGATGAATTTATACAACAATCACAACTTAATTCTTTGTTTTGCACAAAAAGTCTTGAATGGATACCTTTTGAAAAATTTGAAGATGTTACCTATCTTACTAGAGGTGGTTTTAGTAAAATTTATTCGGCTTACTGGTCCGAAGGAAATATTGTGCGTTGGGATATTGAAAATCAAGAATGGATCCGTACTTCAAGAAAAGTTGCATTGAAAAGTTTAAATAATTCATCTAACAATATAAGTAATGATTTTTTAAATGAGGTAATTAAAATAAATATTGCTTATTAATATTTGTATTTTAATACATAATTTATTAACAAAATTTCTCTTTTTAATAATTTTAGATTAAATATTATATTTCAAGTCATTTTCATACTACTAATACTGTTATGTGTTTTGGAATTACTCAAGATCCAGTTACTAAAGATTATATGATGGTTTTAGATTATTATGAAGGAGGAAATTTGAGAAATACTTTTGTGAAAGGTTTAGATTATAAAACCAAAATAAGATATTTATTTTGCATTTTAGATGGACTTTCAGGTATTCATGATGCTGGAAATATTCATAAAGATTTTCATTCGGGAAATATATTACATGATAATAATTATGATATACTATCAATTAGTGATTTGGGAATGTGTCAACCAATAAATAATGGAGAGCAATCAGTTAAAAAAGGAATTTATGGAGTATTATCTTATATGGCACCGGAAGTTTTACATGGATGTCAATATACAAAAGCTGCAGATATTTACTCATTTGGAATAATAATGAATGAAATTATGTCAGATGAAATTACTTATAATGATATTTCTCATGATAATAATTTGGCTGTTAAGATATGCAAAGGATTTAGACCAAAAATTTCTGAAGATACACCGAAATTAATTGCAGATTTGATTATTAAATGTTGGGATGCTAAAGCAGAAAATAGACCAACTGCTTAAGAATTACGTCAAATAATCTTTAAATATGATAAAGAAAAGGAAGATAAAAACAGTGAAATTAGTTATCAAATAAAAGAATGTGAAAAAATTAAAGAGAATAAATTAAAAAACAGAAAAAATGAAAATCAATCTAAAAATCTTCAAACACACCCACAAGCAATTTATACTAGCAGACTTTTAAATTTTGAAAATCTTCCAGAACCAGTTAATTCAACCGATTATTTATCTTCGTTTCAAGGTAAATTTGTATTAAAAATTTATATGAGAATATAATTTATCAATTTATTTATTATTTCTTTTTCCTCTTAATAGAACCCATTTCATCGTCATCAGTAAATCCAAGTAAGTTAATTCACATTATTAAAGATTATTGTGATTATTATAATAATATTTATTTTATTTTATCATTTTATTAATAGTTTCTGAATGTTTGGATTGTGAATTAAATGAATTGGGTAAGACATTGTTTTTTAAATATATGAAATTATTAATTTAATTTAATTATTATTTTCTTAAAAAAATAGATCTCAATCAAGACGATGATGAATAAATTTTAAGTAGTAAATTTATTTATCGCCCATAGCGATGCATCACCTCTGGGTAAACTACGTAATGCCAGCCAAAATAGAGAGGTGGCGATGACATCGCACGCGTGATGAATAAATTATTTCAATTTTAAAATTAGTAAATTGTTCAAAAAACTTTATTAGTTTCTTTTTATTATATACTATTCCATTTTCTTATATACATTCTTTTTGATTTCAGTACTTTTATTATTATATTAACTTAGCAAATTTCTTTATAAATTTTTTTTATTTTTATTACACAATGTTTTTATTTGATCAAAGAAAAATAAATCTATACTATAAAATAAATACATCATCATGCTGTATACTATTTTATTCTCTAAAAATTTTTAGTTGCCTATATTATTTTAATATACACAGTGAAATTCGATAAACCGGATCTGTCGGTTCCACTAAAAATATCCGATTTATCGGGATATCCGGTTTAGCGATGCTAATAAAACTAATATACACTATAATTTAATTTTTTCATCTTAGTTTTAAGTCATAGAGGTCATGAAATCATGAAAATGAATTTAATTGAATATTTAAGTGATACATAACTTCAGCCGGAATTAAGATTATTATAATTCCGGCCAAAGTTAAGATTTACCGCATCACGTTACTTAAATTTTATTGGCTCATGATCACGTGATCCGGTTTTATCGGGTAGAAAGTTGGTCCGTTATAGCGAATATCGAGCTTTTACTAGTAAACTCCGGTATATCGAACCTATTTTAATATACGTGATTTGGTTCCAGCATAAAAGTCCGGTTTAGGCCCAAATCCGGTTTATCGAAGATACGGTTTATCGAATTTCACTGTGTAATTAATTATTGGCGAAATAGAAGATTACGTGACTCCAAGTTGTATTGATTCTGCTTTTTTGTGGAAATATCATGTATAAATTATCAACAGAAGTAAAAAAACAATATTCCGTTGTTATTTAACAAGAAAAAGTCAGAAAATACAAATTTACTTCTCATTATTTTAAAATAATTAAAGAAGGTGGTTTTTTTTTATTTTATAGTCATATGACGATATTCGATAGAGCTGATCCATCTCGTAAAAAAAAAAAAAAAAGAAAAAAAAGTTACAGTAATTGTAACCAAATCGAATAAATTTTACTGAAAATTCTTAAATCTTTTTTTTTCTCTTAATTTTCCACATAGACAAGTCTGTCAGTCTTTACCCGACTAACTTAAAATTTTATAGAAATTATTATGAGATTGGATCTTTTTTATCCAAGTATTAATGTAATTATAAAAATTCAACCCGTTTAGAATGTAAAAAAGTTGTAAAACGTGTGAAACTCATGTCTTTAATGAGAAATTTTCCAGAACCAAAAAATGCTGATAATGATGATTTAGAATACTCAGGTAATTTTAATTCAAAATAATTATTCTAATCTATTTAGAGTAATAATTATTCTTCTATTTTACAGATTCCTTAAGATGACATTAATTTTAAAAGTAATTTCTTTTGCATATGATTTTTGGTCTATTAAATTTTTTAATCTTATTTTTTTATTATATTTTTTTTTATTATAGATGAAAGAAATTAAAATACACATTTAACTTTAAATGAAAATATTTTAAAAAAAAACATTATCAAATATAGTTTTAAAATTTTGAACATGAGGATAGTCTTTAATGTTATTCTGAGACATTTGATAGAAATATAGTAAGGCTCATATCTAAAAAATTAGTATTGTAATAAAATTTAAAATTGATTTTTTATATTGATTAATTTGATCACATTAAATTATCTAAAATTATTAATATTTCAATTGTATTAATAAGTATCATGGTTGATAAGAAGTTTAATATAAAAATCACTTTTCAGTGATGAAGAGCAATGATATTAATTTTATGGGTTGATATAATGACTTTAGCGTTTAACTACAATTTTATAATAATTTTTATTATTTCGTATAACAAAGTCAAGAAAAACTCGGCAAATAAAATGATAGTGGGAAACCTTTGGAAGATATAAAGTAATGATAATAGCTCTTTCACCATTCACTATTCTCAAAGTAATTTATTACCGAATAGGAAAAAAATAGGATCTGTTTTCTTATTTCCACGTTATGACTTTGATGAATTTTGTTGGAAAATGGATTTATTTTATATCTGATATAATTTAATAAAAATCCGTGAAATAAATTTTTGTATTTTGTTAATTTTTTATTTAAAATAAATGTAGCTAACTATTCATCCTATTCTATTTTTATTATTTAATAAAAAAAAAAAGAAATTGAATTTAATAATGTGAGGCCGTCGAGGTCATGTGTACAAGATCATTGAAATTTTGATTGGATCTTTTTTTTTTAAAATACTAACTAAATAAAGTATAATAAAATATCCGATCTTATCCGTAAGTTGGTTATAAACATTAACACAAAATTCTAAATTAAGGTATATCAATCAAATTATAAATATTTTTAAAAATTTACAATTGAGTATATTCGCTAAATTAGTTCCATCATTTTCTGCACAATCTATTTCCTCTAAACTATCACAATTGCTGGCACAGTATATTTCTTTTAAATTGTATGAATTTTGGTTATAGTTTGATTCATTTTTGCTTCGCTTATTTTGCGCTTTTTGCCATGTTTCATTTTTGAAGTAACATTACTGACGGGTTAATCAATAAAAAATAACCCATGAAAAAAATTCCTATAGAAGAAACAAAAATCCTCCCTGAAGAAAAAAATGAAAGTATCCAACCCGCCGATCGAAGAACAGTACCCCACAATAGAAGAAAAACCTCTCCTAATATTAATCACCGGAGGAGCAGCATCTGGAAAAACTACTTTTACTCAACAATTAAGAGAATATTTAGAGCAAAATCAGCAAAAAGCTGTAATTCTTCCCTTTGACAATTACTACGCTTACAGTCCCCTCCTTTTCCAGTCCCGCAACCCCATTTTACATGAAATATTTCAGTGGGAAGAATTAAATAAAGATTTAGAAGCCCTTTTAGCCGGGAAAAGTATCTATTTGCCTATTTATGAAAACTCAAGAGAAAGAAAATTCACTCGTTCAATAACTTTAATTAATAGTTTTCCAATAATTATAATAGAAGGAATGCTATCCTTTTTCAATAAAGAAATAAGAGAAAAATCTCCCTTAAAAATTTATTTAGAAGTATCAGAAAAAACAAGACTAGAAAGAAGATTAGCCAGATACAAAAAAGGTTTAGAGGAAGGAAGATTCACTAAGCCAGTTGAATATGAAATAGAAAGATTTTATAAAGGTAAACCAAAAGAAAATCAAGAAACTTATGTGGAGCCAGTTAAAACATATGCTGATTTAGTGATTAATTATGATAATTATAATTATGAGAGGAAGGTGGAAAAAGTTATTGGAGAGATAAGGGAAAAATTGAAATAAAAAGAAAAAGATTAGAATGAATATTCAAAAGACAAAATCGACCTTCAACCACTCTTTCGGATGAAAGAATTATTAAAAAAATTCTCTTCAAAATGTGGAAGATGGGTTAGATGAAATGGCCGCCATCCAGGCCTTTGAAGTTAGTTATAAACTATCCTGAAAAACTCTTCAAAATTCTTAAACCAGCAAGTGCCTAAGTTCGTAAACCACGGGATATTTTCGCCTAGTCATTCAATGATGACCCTCAACCTTGATTTGATTTAGGAGAGAGAGAATTTGCCCACCCATACTTATAGGGAAGAAATTTTAACTGAAATATATTAGATATAATATCCTTCCTAAATTTATCCAAGAATTTAATAACTTAATTAATAATTTATTTGAGAAACTAAAATAGCATGTTGCAAATAGAAGTCAAACTTTATAGCAAATTTTTTCTAAATACCCCTATAAATTTTACGCTTACAGCTCACGGGCAAAAAGCAGAGCTTGAAAATTCTCTGGCCTTGATGTCTGTTAATTAGATGATATTCCTCGCCCAGTTGTTAATATAAATATTAAAGAAGAACTAGAACAAAGCGACCTACCTCTTTTTTGTTGAATTATTATTAACGTGAAAAGATATGAGATCCTTACGTCTATTTCTACATTTCCTTCAATTAAGATCTCATTACTTCTACACTGTTTTCTAACATAACTTTAAATTCAGGGAGGTCAAAAATATCTCTTAACGATGCAAACAAATCAAGCTGATTTTTTAGGTAGTTTTGATTCCCTTAACTATAAATTGACGAGGAAAAGCCCTTTTTGTAGGTTGAAAGAATATACAAGGCTAATTAAAAACCACTTTTGTAAAAATATATTTGAGTTTCTAAATATGGTGCCAATCTCGACAGTGAAGTATTTATTAACGTTTTTACATTTGTATCTGTTGTTCTTACATTTATAGATTATGGATTATGGAGGTTGGGTCAAAGTGAGAAATGACTTTTCCTCTTCATCTCCTTTTTTTCAAAGTAATCAATACAATCTTGTACGGATGGTTAGATTTTAAGAAGTCAAATAGGCTTTCGATTATTACTAGTACCATATATATTTATATTTGTAAATAAAATATAAAGGTCATTACGAAACTCTTATTTTTGATTTTGGTGTAAAATTATATATAATTGGCAAAACTTTTTGTTTATATAAGGTTATTCTATCTTCAAGATAGGAGTGTTTCTATATAGTAATTTTTTTATTATATAAGAGTTATATTTTTACTTAAAAAAATATTAATAAAACGGGATACTTCAACCAAAATTTAGATACAATTGAGGCCACAATAAAAAATAGTTCTAAACTAGATGTTAAAATTTATGGAAAGAACTTATAATGTTTATATCATATAATAATAGTTATATCACAATTTCGCCATTCCCACATCAGGATCGTCGTGTTACCTTGTTTCATGTTATACTTTGTGTAACAATCTTGGAAGTTAAATGGTACTGAATTTTCGTACAAGTTCCTTTTAGAAAAATGTCTGGATTAATATTTTTCGCTATTATTTTGGTTATTATTTATAAATATGCTCTTAAAAAAAATAAAAAACCCGAAGGATTTGAGGATGTTCTATTTATTTCTGGATTACCCGTAGCATGGGCATATTTACGACAAAGAAATTACGATTTACGATGAAATTGGAGATTTAATTCGCAAACTCTCAGGGGGCCATGATTTTTATTTGGTATGTCTCATAATACACACAACTGTACATATACCGGGTACATCATAAAATTGTTTTATAGTCGCATCGGCCAATTTACACATGTAAACATTGCAAGCCCTGAGTATGCTAAAATTTTATTAACACAATCAGGTATGTAAAATTTTTAAAATATAGAATTATAATAAAAATTTATTTAATTAATAAAATTATTTGATAGAGGATGTTGCTCCTAAGACTGAACAGAATCCTACAAGTAATTTATATAAATTTTTCAGAAATGGATTATCATTTTTCTAATGGTGACGTAAGTAACCCAACACTGACATTATTATTCGTATTAATTTCCTAAGATAAAATTAAACTATTTTACAGATATAGAGAACTTATAGGAAATTAGCAACCCCAGCGTTCAATAGTGCATTATCTCCAGAAATGGTTGGTGAAACTACATTAGATCTTATTTCCTTCATTCAACAAAATTTAAACCGACCAATTGATGTATTCGAAATTATGCAACGTACTAAAATTGAAGTGCTTGGAAAATTGGCTTTTGGATATAAATTTGACGTAAGAGTTTGAAAAATATTTTCTCATATTTGTCATGTGTTTATTTTTTTATGTTATTACTAACATAAAACCAAATATAAATATATAAAGTGTTTAGATTTGAAGAGATTCCTCATATTATATAAGTTTATAAATACATTATTTCAACTATTGTATCTCCTTTTCGTCACGTATTTCGATGGATAAGTAGATTACCTATAGAATCTAACAAAAATTCGTGGATGCTATCGAAAAATTTGACGAATTTATTTTTGATATTATAGAAACAAAGAGAAATGAAATTAAGAAGAATCCTCTTAAAGGTCATGATTTATTAACAAGTATGTTAGAACTTGATGAACAGGAAGGAATTAATACTGATGTGTAACAATTAAGAGATGAGATGTTAAACATTTTTGTCGCAGGTCATGATAGTAAGTAGTCTATTTGGATGTAATATGTGATATCGAGGGATGGAAAATTTTGTGTGAAATGTATTGTTTGTTACTCATTCATCTCGTTTAAAATTTTATTTTAGCAACTTCAATGTCATTGAATGTATCGCTTTATTATCTTGCAAAATATCCAGTAAGTGATTTTTAAAATTATATATATATATTGTATTTTTTTTTTTTTTATTTGATTTAAATATTAATATATATTATAATTCAAATAAATAGGAAATGCAAGAAAAGGCACGAGAAGAAGTAATTAGTGTCCTAGGTAATTATCCAAATACAATACCAAATTCGGATCAATTAAAGGTACATGTATTATTTATTATAATCATCATTCCGTTCTCATATTTAACAAATTTATTTTATATTCAAAAACAAAAATTTTATATTTTAAGAATTGAAATACGTTAGTGCAATAGCTAGAGAATCCTTACGAATCCATCCACCGGTACCAATAATAACTCTTAGAAAATTAAAGGAACCAGTCAAGATTGGAAAACATACTTTGCAAATAAACACCACAGTCATAGTAAATGCATAGCAAATTCATCATAATCCACAATATTGGGAAAATCCCAAATAATATAATCCTAAAAGATTCCTAAATAACGAAAAAAGACATCCCATTTGCTTGGATTCCTTTTTCTGCTGGTCCAAGAAATTGGTATGTATAATAATATTATATAAGTCAATAAGTCATTTAATCGATTTTTTTTTTAAAAAAGATAAAATTTTAAAATTATTTGGTTTTCTTTTTATTTTATAGTATGGGACAAAAATTTTCTTTAATGGAACAACTAGTTATTATTTCAATGTTATGTAAGTAATTAGAATTTTTATTTATAATAATTATTAAAAATTAATTAATGACATATCTTTTTTTAACATTTTATTTTTTAAAGTGCTCAAATATAATTGGACCCTTCCTAATAATATCATTAATAAGGACAAATTGTTATTAGCACCTCGATTTTTACTAAGACCTGTCGATTTAAAACTTATATTTACGGAAAGAATTAATTGACAAAATATATATTATATACGGTTATTTCATTTATTATTTATTAGTATGTAATAACATTTTTAAAGTGATTTAATAGCATGTGTAAAATAACAAAATTATTTGTTAAAAATTACGTGAAAAAATAAATTAACCAGATATTTATTCCCAGATAACAAAATAATTTTTTTTATAAAGATCTATGCGTGACGCTAACCAAAAAACAATTTTTTTTTTAATTTCTTTCGTACAGAATGTAGACATATTAGAAATTTCTCTCGAATAATTTAATTTAATTATGTTTCATTATAGTTTATTACGAAAAAGAAATTATTTTACTAATAAATTTACATTAAAATTATTAAAATTTTCAAGGACAACTTTTATAACTAATGAAAAATAATAAATATGAATTTTATTTGTATAATCTAAGTATTCATTAAAAATTATTTTAAACTTTCACCTAGGGATGTTATCAGGTTTCAGTAAACCAGTATTAATCGAGGTTGAGATTTATGTTCATGTGATTTTTACTATTAATATTTTAAATCCAAAAATCAGTTTTTCAAGCATGTTTGAGACTTTGAGCATAATTTTATATTTCTAAGATTAAGACATGCCAAATGAAGAAAATACATCTGAGCTAATTATACAAATGACTCACACAACCTCTAGAGATACTAATACCTATTCGTCATAACAAGCTAATAAAATTACTAAAAATAAGAAGAGAAAATGAATAATAATTAAAATATAAACCGACACCTGTATTAGATGAAATATTTGGACTTTTTTTAATTTCTGATTTTCAATATCCCAAAATTTAAGATGATATTTCCTTCAGCCCAGTCAGCTAAATAAATTACTAATAACATAAGTAAATTTATTAAAAGTACTCATTCAAGACATTAGTTTCATACGTTTTACAAATTATTTCATTGCTAAACGAATTTGAATTTTATAAGATACTTGGATAAAAAAGATCCAATCTCAGAGTAATTTTTTATAAAATTTTGTTAAACTGACAGACCTGTCTATGTGAAAAATTAAGGGTTTATATGTTTTACGATTTTTTTTTACATTTCTAGGCGGATTTGTAAGGGTTTAAATTTAATAAAAAAACAATTTAAATATTTTGACAAAAAAGAGAATTTCAGTGAAAATTTTATGCGATTTTTGAAATAAAGTCTTTGTTCAGTAACCGAATTTCTATTGATCAAATGCGGATCGGCAATTAAAGTTAGAAAAAAAACTAATTATTTAATTTTCCAAATTTTATTTCTTGCTGCATTATTATCATCTTGATAAATAACAACGGAACCTTATTTTTTTTTATTTCTGTTGATAACAAAAAATAATTTATACACGTTTCAGCCGTTTCACTCAAAAATAAGCAGAATAAATACAATTTACAGTATTTAATCACAGAAATGATCTTTTCTAAATTATAAAAAACGTTTTAAAATCTAATGAAAATATATATACGTTACTTTAATATAGTATAAATGATTAGCGCGCAGGAAGACAGGAAGACAGGAAAACATCAAGGTTTGGCTTACTCTTCGGATATATTTCGGTAAGTTTTTTCTTTAAACTTACTTTATTTTTTCGAACCGTTACTAAAATCCGTTCATTTTTCTTTTTTCATAGGCGGCATTTTTTCCTATCAATGGAATTTGGCCTTTGATGCTTTATGTAATATGAAGTAACAGTAAATTATACATCTTGATTATAATTTTTTACATTCCGTCGGTAAAAAAAAAAAAATGTTTGACAACTCGTTTGTTATAAATTTTTTTTAATAGAATATATAAATAAATGATGTGATTTATTAAATATCGTAACATGGGTGGTAGTGTAATGTTGTACTCTCCAGATCTACCATAAGTTTCCGGCTAGCTAATGATAAAATGATCCAAATTTTATAAATTACATTCTTAGATTATAATAATCCGAATCCGAATTCATGTGCATGTGGTTTTTACAAAAATAAGAAAAAGTGTACTGGCATATATCATAATCAATCCGAATTCCGAAATGTAAGCTATATACTTAGTATAACTTATATTTTGTATAGAATATACGAAGTATGGCTTATACCAAGGATAACCTATACGAATCGAAGTAGTATTGTATATAGAAGGGAGAACGAAGGGGGTAAGAGTCAGAATTTGTTTTTATTCTCTGTTTTAATTTATATTGCAGATCGCCAGCGAGGACAGCAATATTTTTCGTCAGTTTATTTTGTTATTATTTATTTCTTTATTAACATTTATTATACGTACTTGTACACCCCAAATTTGCATATATTCGTTCTATACTTTGTTTTACACTCTAAACCATAAATTATTCTGTTACTATCACGAGAATGCGACGAAAGTAGTGGTAGTAATATCTTATTTTTCGGTTAAACTTAAATAAAAATAAATTAAATAATAGGAAATTAAAGATCGAGATTTTTTGTACCGAATATTCTAAAGTTTTGGAGTCACGTAATTTTCTATTTCGCCAATAATTGATCAATCAAATTTGCCGTACAATTTACTCAAAGAATATTAAAATAATATTAACAACTAAAAAATTTTAGAAAATAAAATAATATACAACATGATGGTGTATTAATTTTATAGTTTAAATTTTATTTTTCTTTGATCAAATAAGTTACGTCGCTACATTGTATAATAAAAATAAAAAAAGATAATATAATAATAAAAGTACTGAAACAAAAAGGAATTTATATAAGAAATGGAATAATAAATAATAAAAAAAAATACTACTAAAATTTTTTGAACAATATACAAAGTTAAAATTGAAATAATTTATTCGTCACGAGTGCGATGTCATCGCTACTTTTTGTCGCCCGTGTCAACCTCTCCTGGCATTACGTAATTTTGCCTGGAGGCGACACATCGCTATGGGCGATAATTAAATTTATTCCTTAAAATTTATTCATCATCGTCTTGATTGAGATCTATTTTTTTTAAGAAAATAATAATTAAATTAAATTAATAATTTCATATATTTAAAAAACAATGTCTTACCCAATTCATTTAATTCACAATCCAAACATTCAGAAACTATTAATAAAATGAAAATAAATATTATTGTAAAATCCACAATAACCTTTAATTATACAAATATATACTTACTTGGATTTGCTGATGATAATGAAATAGTTTCTATTAAAAAAGTAAAAAAATCAATAAATTATATTTTCACATTAATTTTTTTAAACATCGGGTATATTTACCTTGAAATGAAGATAAATAATCGGTTGAATTAACTGGTTCTGGAAGATTTTCAAAATTTAAAAGTCTGCTAGTATAAATTGCTTGTGGATGTGTTTGAAGATTTTTAGATTGATTTTTATTTTTTCTGTTTTTTAATTTATTCTCTTTAATTTTTTCACATTCCTTTATTTGATAACTAATTTCACTGTTTTTATCTTCCTTTTCTTTATCATATTTAAAGATTATTTGACGTAATTCTTTAGCAGTTGGTCTATTTTCTGCTTTAGCATCCCAACATTTAATAATCAAATCTGCAATTAATTTTGGTGTATCTTCAGAAATTTTTGGTCTAAATCCTTTGCATATCTTAACAGCCAAATTAATATCATGAGAAATATCATTATAAGTAATTTCTTCTGACATAAATTCATTCATTATTATTCCAAATGAGTAAATATCTGCAGCTTTTGTATATTGATATCCATGTAAAACTTCCGGTGCCATATAAGATAATACTCCATAAATTCCTTTTTTAACTGATTGCTCTTCATTATTTACTGATTGACACATTCCCAAATCACTAATTGATAGTATATCATAATTATTATCATGTAATATATTACCCGAATGAAAATCTTTATGAATATTTCCAGCATCATGAATACCTGAAAGTCCATCTATAATACAAAATAAATAACTTATTTTGGTTTTATAATCTAAACCTTTCACTAAAGTATTTCTCAAATTTCCTCCCTCATAATAATCTAAAACCATCATATAATCTTTAGTATTTGGATCTTGAGTTATTCCAAAACATATAACAGTATTAGTAGCATGAAAATGACCTGAAATATAATATTTAATCTAAATTATTAAAAAAGAGAAATTTTGTTAATAAATTATGTATTAAAATACAAATATTAATAAGCAATATTTATTTTAATTACCTCATTTAAAAAATCATTACTTATATTGTTAGATGAGTTATTTAAACTTTTCAATGCAACTTTTCTTGAAATTCTTTCCCATTCTTGATTTTCAATATCCCAATTCCCAATATTTCCTTCGGGCCAATCAGCCTTATAAATTTTACTAAAACCACCTCTAGTAAGATAAGTAACATTTTCAAATTTTTCAAAAGGTATCCATTCAAGACATTTTGGGCCAATAAAAGCATTAAGTTGCGATTGTTGTATTAATTCATCAATATTTTTATTTCCACTAGTCCAATTTTTAAAATTTTCTTTAAATCTATTAGCATTACAAGGTTGACACCATTGAACTCCTGTACCTGGTTCATTACATTCTCCACATACTCCATATACTTCTTTTCTTTTTTCCAAATCCATAATATTTACTTTTTTAAGAAAGGAATTAGTTTCATCTGATTCAGTAGTTGAATCAGTTGAAAAAATTGTAGCGTGGATCTATGATTAAAAAATTTAATAAATATCTATGTTGTTTATCATATTATAATAATTTTACCTGATATTCTTCATCATCTTCTTCAATTTCTTTCCATAAATTTTTAGCTGAAATATTCATTTTTTCTAAGTAAAATATAACACTTATAATTTAGCGGAATATTGGGAAATTTTTTTTAAAAAAAGGAATCTCATTAAATGCAGATCTTCCCTAATTGATATTGCATAATGAACCTTAATTTAGAATTTTCGTGTTAATGTTATGACCTCATGACTAAGGGTTTGTCAGATTCGGATTTAAAGTTTCAGAAAAAAAAAAAAATTTTTTCTCTGTTTTATTTTAATTTTCCTTTATAATAACATATGTAAATGATGAAATTTTCCTTTTTAGGTAGAATATCCTGATAAAATTAATTTTTTACTTTATTGATAAAAAAAAAAATATTTAATACTATAATATACCTTAATCTTTTGACACTGTACAAAGAAATACATCATCTATTTCACTGTTAACTCCTTTAAAAAAAAGCTAAATAAAAACTTCGCCATAAGTACATCAGATGCACTTTTGGCGTAGTTTTTAGACTTGTAATATACATTACACAATACTGATTTTCATACCAAATCGTTTGATAATATTCTCAAAATTTTCACGTCAAATGTTCTAGTAAACATTCATGACAATAATTATGATTAATAAAATATTTGTATAAAGTATGTAATGCAAAATATTTTTTAACAAAATTAGAAAAATTGGATTAGTGATATTGCATTATGCATGAAGTAATATCTGAATTATTTCCATGTTATGATATAAGCCATGATAAAAGTTTAAAATTCATCTAGGATTTAGACCAAGGTTTAATATTAAAGTGAATCAATAAATAAGCTGAATAAATTACTTTCTGTGTATAGTTTTGGCTTATCATAAGCACGTTCGGGAGCTATTTATACAGGTAGAATGATAATCTTCCTCAACAAGAAAAACTAACGATTATTATGAACGATAACAAGTGAGAATTAACGGTGAACTTATTATAATAGTATACTTATTTTTCATTTGCATTGATTGAATATTGATTTTATACAAATATATTTTTATTTTAAATTCATCTCATCAAGATATTTTATAGATCTTATTTAAACTATACTATTAACAACATTTTAATATATTTATTTTCATGGTAATTATAAGAAAAATTTATGTATTTATTTAAAGAAATAGAAGAGTGAATTTCCCTTTAAATTTAAGGAAAATTTACCGATCAAATACATGATGAATTTGATTAATTTTGCAGGATGAATTGTTTATTTTAAATTTTTGAATATATATACACACTATATATACAGTAGGTCTTTTTCAAATTTCTTTTTTTCATTTTGACAATTTTACAAACAATTGTAAATGATTGAAAATATAATAACATTATAGTGTATATATACTAAGTAATAATAAAGTAACATTAATTCCATTCAAAATCTTCATTAATATTTACTCTATTATATTTCAACGATATAATTTCAATAACATAGGATTTCTATCTTTCCAATTGTTTTTAGTTAATAATGTAAATAATTTATCCATACCAGAAATTCATTTAAAAATTGATAAATTTCCAATTATGAGATAAATAATCCAATCTTGAATGATAATTTAAGTAAGATATTGAAGATTTGAACAATTTTAACATATTGTTTGTATAATTTTTTTAATTCCATCATCATGATCATTATAATCATCATAAAGTAAACTAATATCAGAAAGGTTACCATTTGTGTTTTCGATTATATTTGTCACTAATATTAGGTGAAACTAGTCGGACTTTAAAATTTTTAAAATGAGTAATTATAAAGTTAAAATTTCTTCATATAAATCGTCCCAAAATACGCTAAAAACAAGGCATACAATTGTATCTGTATGTTTAATCAATGATCCTTCAATACAACTTGTAAATTTGTCTACGATGATTAATTAATGATTCCATAAGTAATAATTCTGCAAAGAATATCGAATCTTAATTTCTTAATTGATTTACATATTCTAGAAAATATTACCATTAATATAATTATTATAATGAATGGATTCAAGATTTGAAAAGCAACATTCAAATATTATGAAGTTGATATTATAAATCCTATAGTAAACAATTTATATATTTTAAAATAATAAGATGAATAAAGTTTGTATTTTTATTTATGAATAACTTTAATCTTATAATAGGTACTTTGGACGTTTCAATCCTACTATCATAAATCATATCTTTTATAAATAGTAAATTTTCAAAATTAATATAATTAAATAAAGGACATTTATATTTATCTGTATTTTGATATAAAATTATTGTCTTTAGATCAAAAATTCAATCTTGAACATAACTTGAAACAAAATCTTTACTACCGAATGATCTGTGATAGAAACACAAATGACGTTAGGAATAATGAAATGATAACACAAACCGTTTCATCAATGGAAGGCAATCAAAATTATAATGACAGTGATTTTTCAAGTAATGAACTTATTACACATATTATCCACCAAGATACAAATGGGCTAGCAACAAGAATATTTCAATAATTTTGAACTTGGACAAAAAATTTCATATAAATTCGTATTACGTATTATAAACACAGTATATAATTGGCTTTTGCTAAAATCATTAAGTAAAATTATGGTAAGAAAAAATTGGCATAGATTAAAAAGAAAGAATTTTCCAATTCTTTTAATCCATTATAACGCTGATTATTATAACCGAATTTTCTTTTTCTAACTTCGTTTTTTTTTTCGTTGTCATCATATATGAGGAATCACAACTTAATTTAATCATAATGTACTAGTAAATATTTCTCGAGTGTTGTTATGTAACTAATTATGAATTTCTAAGATTTTAACCCAAAATTCAATTAAGCTTTTATTTTATTAATTTAATGAGAAATTCTTATTTTTTTTTATTAATATTTTTACTAAGATTGCTTTAAGTTTTGTATATTATTAAATATACATACAAAATTCAAATAAATATTCAATTAAGATAATTAAAATCCAATGAACTGTAAATCAATATCTAGTATATTGTATTACATGCACGAAAAAGAAATGCTTTATTTTTTTTTTTATCCAACATAGTTGAGTTCAAATTAATATTTCGAATTTTTTTTGGAAATTATGTGGCTGGTTTTTTTATCAAATAAAATGGAAAAAAAATGAATCTACGTAGGAATTTATGGACATTTTATTTAATATTTAATAATGTCATCTGCTTTATTTATAAATATTATGTTCGGATGGAATTCCCATAAAAATATATTTTTATTGAAATATAGACTAACATATGTTTATACGTACATGATTAGATTTTAAAACAAAACAATCGGCAAATAACTACTTTTGAGTTTAAACTTCTTAATATCATATTTACAAATTAATATAGACATAAAAATAATATTATCGGCAATTTCCGAATTGTGAAACTAAACTTCTAGAAAGGTCATTACATCTAAATGTTCTATTAATAGAACTACATAACGACTGCATTATAATCAGATGACTGATTTAAAATACAAGTGCCATGAGTTCCGAGTCCTGATGAAATTTCTGAAACCAGGGATAATCTTAATTAGGACTATTACACTATTACGTAGTAATATTATATTTTGACACATTCACATTTTGGTAGAGATTTTAAATCTGATCAAAAATATTACGATCTGAATTGGACAGTTGTGGTGGAAATGTCATAAAATTCTTCTCTATTCCAACTTCCAAATTAGAATATCTATAAGTATTATTATTAGAAAATTGCTAAAGTTATCATACCAGCATTATGATGTATTTTTGGCCAGACTTAAAATTTAATAAAACACTGGCCGGCATTACATTATAAATTCACCATCACTCACTGGTGATATTTAGCAATACCCTTATTATTATAAAAGTTTATATCGAGATTTATTTTCTTATTGTAGCTAACATTACGATTATGCATGAACTCAATATTAATAACAATAGAGAAATCTTATCCACAAACATGATAATTATAACGATTAATGAATGAATAGTCAATTAACGTTAATGTACGTATACTGTATTACGTAAAAATCTTAACGATTTTGCCTTACTACTAATTACCTTAGGTTCTATTCTGTATACTTTTGTTATTGGGCATTACGACAAATGGAAGCGTTTCGCCGTTTCGGCATACACCCTAGTGAGATTTTTCTTAACAATATTAACTCTGCAGCATGTAATTTTACTTTTATTCTTTTATATCTTTTATAATAATATTTAACTATAGAATTTAATAAATTTATTGAATTTAATGTCGTTAAAAATAAGCAAAAATTTTTTGTCCTATTTGTTTTATTTCATTAATTGTGAAAAAACCAATATATTACGAAGATCAAGCATAATGATATTTCTTAGACTAAGTCCATCATTCATGGGGAGCTGTGAAATTTATAATAAAAAATAGCATTCTGTTCATTTTGGTTTCAAAATACAATAGTTGGAACCATACATGTTGCCGAAACTCGATAATTTCAGCATAATTTTCGTCCTGAAACTGAAACTTTCAAAATTCAGGCCGAAATTGTCTGACCAGCATCAACGATATTAAACTTTTCAAGTGATGAACCGGCCGAATATTTTAACTGATTGGTAATTAAAATACAGGTTTGTCACATGATTGCTGATCAATGTTGGCAACATGTTGTATATGTAATATAATTAATATAGCATCCAAGTTTTTTTTTAGTTTTTATTCGATCTTGTATTTAAACTAGATAATTATCTTTATTTAAATATCAAAAAAAAAAAAAAAAAAAATGTTGCGAATTATTTTTCATGAGATGGGTTATTAGTTGTTGGGAAAACTAAATTAAACTATCGCAAGAATGAAATTAAATTTTACATTATAATTTACGTGTTTGCGTTGATTTTCTCAATAATCTAATGAACAATATAGCATCAAAATTAAATATGATTCAAATTAGAATATTGGTTATTAAGAAATTCAATTGTATGGATAGCTTACGTATTTAAAATAAAGATAAACATTTTTTAAGTATTTTAAAGAATCAATATATTCATATTATTTTTTGAAAAAAATAATACCTAGTATAAATCAACATCAAAATTTTTAATATTTAAAAAAAGTATATTATGAACTTTTTTATAAATAAAATTTCAACCTCCTATCATTCATAGTTATTGAGATGATCAGGTTTTTATCCACGCAATTTTTTTCTTAGCACACTGTATACTTTATATACCGTATTTAACGAGTAATATTAATAAAATTTAAAATAAGTCAATAAAAAGGAATTTTTAATGTTTATAATGATTTTTATCACTTTACAGTACCACTACCACAAAAACAACTAAGATTGTCCACCATTAATTCTTTAGCACTTTTGGCAGTAATTTTGACCGTGGAACCGTTAAAACTCGGGGAGTTTTTAATAAAATATCAATATTAAAGAATTTGTACATACAATATTACAATGGTGTAAACATGTAACATTTTATGATAGTTTCATTTATAGTTATATTTAGAAAAGATCATTTCTGTGATTATCTAAATGCTTTTTTTGTGTGAAACATGTTTTTTAATATCTAATATTCGTTTATTTTTTCAACAATTAAAGAATTGATTAATCGTTAAATTTATCAAGTTTCATCTAACTGTTAATATTACTTTATTAATATTTTAAAACGGAGAAAAATCCGAATCTTACCAAAAAAAGAAATCTTTAGTCATGAGGTCATAACAATTAATACCAAAAATTCTAAATTAAGTTAATTAAGATATTAAAGGTACATTATATTACCTGCATGTAATATCAATTAGGGAAGATTTGCATCCAATGGTGCGTAGCGACCGTAGCGTCCAAATAATTTTTTTTTTTCTTGGAAGTTGTAATATAAAAATATATATATATAATTCGAATTACTTTTTTAAAAATAATTTTATTATTAATATTATTAAAAAATTTACAATTGGTGATATTTTTACTTAATAAAATGAATACTTCAAAACAAAATTCAGATACAACTGAGATTACAATAACTAAAACTGGCGTTAAAATTTTATGGAAAGAATGTGATGATGGTGAATATCAGTTAAAAATATTATAATATAATATAAATTATATCTATTAAAATTTTTTTTAATCATTCATTTTTCATTTTAATAGTTACATACTACAATATTTTCAACTACTGAATCAGATGACCTAGTTTCGTTCTTAAAAGAGTAAATATTAAGGATTTAGAAAAAAGAAAAGAAGTTTATGAGATATGTGGAGAATGTAATGAACCAGGTACAGGATCATATTGGTGTCGACCTTGTAATGCTAAAAGATTTAAAGAAAATTTTAAAAATTTGACTAGTGGAAATAAAAATATTGATGAATTTATACAACAATCACAACTTAATGCTTTGCGTCCTTAAAAATGTCTTGAATGGATATCTTTTGAAAAATTTGAAAATGTTACTTATCTTACCAGAGGTGGTTTTAGTAAAATTTATTCGGCTGACTGGCCCGAAGGAAATATTGAATATTGGGATATAGAAAATCAAAAATGGGTCTATGAATCAAATATAAATTTTGCATTTGTTTTAATTTACATAATACATATTCTTTTAACAACTGAATTTCTCTTCTAAATAATCTATATTAGATTAGATATTATATTTTAGATCATTTTTCTTGTTTTAAATACCATCATATGTTATGGAATAGCTCAAAATCCAGATACCCAAAAATATATGATGGTTTTACGAAATTATGAGAGTGGAAATTTGAGAAATTATTTAAAGAATGATTTAGAGTATGAATATAAAATTCAATATATATATATTGGATTATAGACGGACTTTTACTAGCTATTCATGATGCTGGAAAAGTTCATAAAGATTTTCATTCTGTCAACCAGTAGATGATAATGTGCGAAAAGGAGTTTTTGTGACAATACCTTATATGGCGCTAGAAGTTTTACGCGGATATCAATATACAAAAGCGGCAGATATTTACTCATTTGGAATAATGATGAATGAACTTATGTCATAAGTAATTCCCTATAGTGAGGAACCTCATGATCATATTTTGACCATTAAAATATGTAAAGGACATAGGCCAAAAATTTCTGAAGGTACTTCAAAATTAATTACAGATTTACTAATTATTAAATGTTGGAATGCCAAAGCAGAAAATAGATAACATTTATGTCGAAAGTAGCGAAATTTATTGTCAAATAGAAGAATGTGAAAAAATTAAAGAGAATAAATTAAAAAACAGAACAAACGAAAATCAATCTAAAAATCTTCAAACACACCTACAAGCAGTTTATACCAGTAGACTTTGAAATTTCGAAAATCTTCCAGAACCAGTAAATTCAACTGATTACTTATCTTCATTTCAAGGTAAATTTACGTTTAAAAGATTAATATTAATATATAATTTATTGATTTATTTTTTATTTTTAATAGAAATTATTTCATCATCATCAATAAATCCAAGTATATATCGTATTATTAAAATAATTGCGATTGTTATATATTTATTCTATAGTTTCTGAATGCTTGGATTGCGAATTAAATGAATTAGGTAAGATATTTTTAAGTTTAAATATATGAAATTATTTTAATTTAATTATAATTTTTATCTTTAAATAGATCTCAATCAAGACGATGATGATGATGAATGAATTTTATAGTAAATTAATTATTTTAAAATTTTTAGTAGTTTCTTTTTTATTATACAGTATATTACTTTTTTGATTTACGGTACTTTATTATTGTATTATAAAATCTTTAGCAAAAAAAAAATTATAAAACGTAAAAATTTTAAAAAAAAATTTCATTTCTTATTATATAGTATAACGAGTAGAAATATAAAATATACGATAAAATAAATAAATCAAAATTTTTTTTTAAAAAAAATAAAATCTTTCTGGTCAATGTAAAAATTACTATAAATCTATAAATCTACAGTAACGCACAAATTTTTATGTTGAATGGCCTCAAACATAATATTTATTAACAGCAACATTTAT
Organism: Oehlia diaphana; assembly: GCA_003833135.1. Classification (NCBI taxonomy): domain Eukaryota; kingdom Fungi; phylum Glomeromycota; class Glomeromycetes; order Glomerales; family Glomeraceae; genus Oehlia; species Oehlia diaphana. The sequence goes on along the minus strand of QZLH01000053.1, from coordinate 112,839 downwards.
ATGTCACCTTGCCAGGTTTTCTCCTAAGAATAAGTAGCTCGAAAACGCTTCTACACAAAAAGGAGATTTTAGTTATCAGCAAAAGTTTTTTTCTTCTCATCATATAATTTATCAACGCACGCAGAAATCTAAACAACCTTTTTAAATAAATCACTTTTATTTTTTTTACAAATTTATACACTTTATTGTCTTACTATGTCTTTATCAAATCAAATATCATTTCTGCACTGACTAAGCCCAATATGTGGTAAAAGTTACTTTCTCGAGTTAGATGATTTTGACCTAAAAACTTTATATCAAACGAAAATTAGATAGACACTCCCTTTTTTTCGCATAAATACATAAAATAATAAGTACAATATCAGTACGTTTCTCTTTCACTTTTTTAAACTTCAAGAAGTAATACTGATCGTATACAAAATAAATACTTTTCAAACGTGTTACTATTACAGAAAATCGTTCAACATCTTTTGAAAAAAAAAATAAATAATCGAGAACTTTTTAACTTCTCGTATAAAAATACAGATTTCATATAATGATCTATGCGCTATACTCGTAAATCGATCCTCATTGTTATGCTCCGTCTAGGGTTTTAATTGACTCTAAAAGTTACCTCCGAGGAGTTAACCTTGATTGATCACGTGCAATCGATTTCTTAATCGATTATATAGCTCGATCAAAGGATATTCGATCGATCATTGATTGATTGATTTTATTATTATTAAATTTCATTTATTTAATTTATTTACAATGTTAAACTTTCAAACAATTAATGCTAATTACATAGTATTAGTATTACTATGATCGTGTGGGTAAATTGGCAAAATTGATCGATCAAAAATTAATTCAATCGCGTGATCGATTGATTCGATCAATGATCAATCTTACTTTTAATTAAGAGTTCCCGTCACTAATAAGTGGTGCGGCGACTGTTAAACGACGTCATACCATACATCCAACAAGACCACTTGATCTTTGAATCAGATCAACGAATAAATTTCATCCTTCACAATATTAATAAGTGCTTAAAACAGATAAAATTCAGAGCGATGAGTTCCTCTCTTTTCTAACGTCAAAACATTAAACACTAATTAACTTACATTCCACAACACCCTATACCTAACAGTAGGGGCTAGTGGAATAAGTAGACCTACGTCAAAAAAGCCTACAAAGTGAAGTAACTCAACAAAGTTACTGCTGAAGGTGGCAGATTTTAGCAGTTCAAACAACAAATACTAATCACGCCAGTCAACTTACATCCTACATCACAATAAACATAAATCACTTTCACATCCTAAACAAGGAGCTAAGCTTATTTGACCATGATTATCTTCAAGAAGATTGAGGTTCAGAGAACTTAGATATCCCTATAAAAAATTTTTCAGAAAAATGATCACGTGTCTGAGTTTCTTCGGAATAAAAAACTAGAAAAATGATCATTTATCGGAGTTTTTCCAGAATTTTTTTTATAGGGTGCGTCAAATGACGCTCAAATATTAAAAACTTCAACTTACAAACGCTAACAATCCCTATAAAAAAAGAATGTCCGGAAATTGTCGTCAAAAATGTGAAAAACGTCCGCTTTCGGAACACCGGACCGAGCCCTCCTAGACATTTTCTAGACATTTTCCGGAAATTCACAATATCTCGGCGTCCGGAATATTGCAATTTTCCAGACCGCTCGGACATTTTCTGGACATTTTAGGGCAAGATCTTTTCTATTTTTTACTCCGATCCACCCTCCTCAAGACGATCAATAATCACACGACAGACCGTTACTAAGTCTTATTGGCGTGACTTTAGTACGTCCTTAACTCTTTTTTTTCGTTCTATTTTTTTCTTTTGAAAATCTACAACTTATCCGTTTTTCACTTTACAGCAAGTAAAAATACTATAAATTTTTTTTTTTTTTTTTTCTTGAGTAAAAGATTAAATTCATCGAATAAATAACTTAAGGATAGTATAATTTTTTTTTTTTTTTTTTTTTTAAAAAAAAAAAAAAACTTTTTTTTTTTTTTTTTTTTTTTTTTTTTTTTTTTTTT